>KL257829.1:0-70906 GCA_000699545.1 Podiceps cristatus | reverse complement strand
TATGCATCTCAGCATTAAAGAACTGGGAAGCATGCCAGTACTAAGGAAAGAAAAATACACCAACATTAGACATTACGATTTAAATTTACAGGAGTTGCATTTCTGTAGAACTTGGCTCTCACTTAGGAGAGAAATGTATTCATGCTCCCTCTTCTTAAGAAACAAAAGATTAATTTGTCATATGGACATTAAAAAATCCTCACTGACTTTCTCTCAGTGTGTTAGGTGAACGATTTATAACAAATGCAAAATCTACTAACCATTTTTCTGTGGACTGCAATTATATACCCTGTACATGGACTATCAGAAAGCAAGGGCACATGACCGTTGAGAGTCCAGTTGGCAAGGTTACGCTCTGTTCCACATGGCACTACAGTATTTGGCATTCCGTTTGGAATTAGGGTTGGTTTAGGAAGATCCCCATTCATCATTATGTTGGGTGCTCCATTAGCTGATGACCCAGTTGAGACATCTGTAGATAGACAATTACATTCTCAATTACCTCCAGTAACGAGAAATGAACACAAGTTTTTTATTCTTTCCATTCAGTTCAACGCATTTAATGAAGGATCTTCTCTCCTTAAGACCAACATCTAATCTTTTATTCGCCTGTAACTTCGCAAAATCAGAGCATGCAAGAGCAAAGAATAACAGAGGTGTTTACAACCCATATATGAAACCACAAACGAGAAAAACAAAACCATGCTTCCATTTCTCCTATGTCCTGCCTTAGAGCCAATCCACAAGCAATAAAATATTTTGTGTGTTTCTTATGGCTCTAAAGTATATAGCAGTCTTCAGACTGGTATCCTGGGCACGATCCTAACGCGGCTCACAGACCATCAGTAGACACTGAGACAGCTTCTCTGTGGGTGAGAACTCTAACTTCTCTTTTCTTTAATCCTCACTGTTTACTTATTCCTAAGGAGTACAGTTTTCTCCTGAACTTCTCCAGTACCCAAGCACTATGCATTTTAAATGAACAGGAAAATAACTGTTTTCTTTTACCTGTCTGCACAGGACTTGATGCTGATGTAGGGGATCCCGGAATTGGTATTTCAAATGCACACAAAAACCCACTCACTGATAACCGTACTTTCTGGTTGTCTTGAGGGAAGTTCTTCAGTAACAAAGGAAAAGTTAGTCAGAGAGGTATATGCTTCCACCTGTGACTCCAAACATTTTGCTCTTTTGAAAGCAATGTATCTATCAGCTCATTTCTCCCCTCCCATCTGCTTTTTTACACCTTTCTAGAAGGTAAAAAGGGAGCCAACAAGCACACTCCTTTGCAGATCTCTGCAGCAAGACCTGAGAGAGTTATTAATGGTTCTCTAAACAGACTGAGAGCACCTACTTTCAAGCAGGTTTAATCCAGATTAACAAAGCAGATTAATCCAATTCAACGACAGCAAAAAAAAGAAATCATATATATATATACACACACATGTACATACAGACTAAAGCCAGTTATTACTTATGCCTCCAATGTCTTCACAGCGTTTAAACACATCTAAGCACTCTAACTTGAGATTTATTACCTCAAGATAATTTTATCATTTTTTTCTAAAAATATCATTAATATCAATTCAATTTAACTTTTGCAATGACTTTTTGCAACTTTTTACATGACTATTTTGTTTTTTAACTGGCTAATTCTGGTACAGTTTACTTCGACTTTAAATGTATTTAAAGCAAGTCAAATTATGGTTTAAGAACAAAATAAAAGTTCATACAGAGATATAACTAAGCTGACTTTTTATCCCACATTTAGTTAAATTATTTCACAATTCTTGTAAGCAAAGCTTAATGTCAAAAAGAATGAAGTAGTATGCCACTATACAAGACAAAACAAACAAAAATACCAAGAAGTATGTGGCAGCAATGATTTTTTTTGTTTCTTCTTACCTTTATATTGGAGCTATGCACTTCTGCAAGTAGAATCTGTTCTGGTTTTAGCCCACAGAGTTCACTTAACTGTTTTTTCAAACCTGTATACTTTTCATCCATGTTCAGTCTCAAGCCATATCGAACAGGAGTAGTACCATCTAATTTAATTACTTTAAAGGGGAAAAGAAACACATCGGTCAGCAAACCAGGAATGTTTTAATGAGAATAAAATATTACAATTACTTACTTCTTAGAAAGTGTTGTTTTTCCCCACTTGAAGATGTTTTTTTTTTTTTTGCCCCCCTTGAAATGTCCTTTTTTTTTTTTTTTTTTTTTTTTTTTTTACCAGCCAATTTTCAAGGTCTGCAGACAAATGTCAGAAAATCTCTTGCTGCACAGGCAGTAGAAAATGGTTTCAAAACTTGTTTCACTTTTTTATCATCTTTCCTTTTGCCTCCTTTCCCACAATACGTGGGTTCTTCATAGTACAGTTCATGACCTATAGAGTATTTTTTGTTTGTGCACTTCCCCCAGCCCTTCTTTTTCGCTCTAAGAAGATTTAGGACAACCTCCACAACATGGTAAACAGGAGGAAAGTTCTCAGAATTTCCATTTTACATGTTTCTGTATTAAGTCCTTTAATCAAGACTGAAAATGGGCCAACTACGCTCTGTTTTTAAAGGTTTTATTTTAGTTTAACTGTATTCCAATTAAAATTCTTGCACTCTATTAAAATGGTTATACTATTCTTAAGCATTAAGTGTGAACATAAACAAAATTTGGATGTTTTATAGCTGTTGAAAATCTGTTCTACACATACAATTTTATTTCAGTGCTGACAAGTTTATAGGGAATTAAACTCTACTACTCACCTGTGATTTCTAGGTGCATGTAGCTATCCATTGGCAAAGGCAAGGATAAAAAATTAAAAGGGTCAAATCTAACACTTATATGTCCACAAGTTTTACATTTCACTTGTGACTTCAGCTGCCCATGAAATAAATCTACGACAATGGATCTGTTTCTTCTCAGATGGTTTTCCCAGGCCTAAAATGAAGTAAAAAAAACCAAAAAACCAAAAAACCAACCATCAAAAAAACCAAAACAAAACAACAAAAAACCAAAACAAAAACAAAAACCACGAGGTTAGAAACTGAAGATTACTTGCTGGAACTACAGGAAGGGGGATATGCTGCAAGATCTCCAAAGTTTCACTGGCCTATGGAAGTCAAATTATGTCCACCGAAGTTGTTTACCAATTTCTAATAAATAGGAAGTATTTATTAGAATAGGAAGTTTCAACATAAGTAAAGAAGTTTTTTCAATTAACACAATAATCAAGGTATGAGATCATTTAAAGTACTTCTGAAAGGACCCATCAGGTATCTTGAAGTTTTGATACTCCATAATTCTGAGGAGTCGTTCAAAGTGTTTGCAAAGTATCATCTTTATACCTTTCTTATAAAACTTAATCTCATTTTAATTTCAGAGGTGAAGTTGACTCCTTAAACCACAGATCTAGCCAATTCCTAAAGACAGCACAGTCTTGAAAGTGTATTGCCACAGCCATCCTCATCAACAACTTCGCAGAGCTTAGCACTCTAAGGGAAAAAAGCCCAGCAAAGAAACAAATCCCAGACCCAAAAATGTTAAGCCATACCTCTGCTGCTACTTCCCAGTCTGGTCGACCATCACTGTCTTTCAGTTCAACATATGGCTTATCGTGAACTCTGTTCAAATCCTCATGAAGACCATCCAAAAGAAAAGCCAGAAGCTCCTGTGAGTCTTGCTGTTGAAAGCCGTTAAATCTTGGAGCATATTTTGCTATTGTCCACTATAAAAAACCCAGAATTTAACATCATGTAACAAAAGTTGTAACAATACAGCAAAATATTGTAGACAAGACTCATGCTGTCAACGAGCACAAATTCAATTGCCGAGAGGTAATGTCCTATTCTTTCAGAACAAAAGACTATTTGCAGGCAAATGCATAATCTTTTGTACCTAGCAAAGGCTGTAAAAGCCACATCTTATATCACAGCCTCTGATTCAGATCAGGTGCTTCCTCTGACCTTACAACCACTGAACCGCCCAGGATATGGTCACTGGCTTCACAGCCAACTTCTAACACTTGAAACATATGTCCAAGTTTCTTTCACTTTCGCTAGGGGAGATACTCATTTAAGGCCCAGAACCACTACAATACAGGCAACATCAGGAAAAAGTGCATTAAAAGATTTCTGCTATCCAAAGAAATTCTTGCTTTCCACCTTTAGTTACAGACACCCCAGGCTTACCCGCAGCTTTAACGGCGCTATGTTCTTCTGAGTTCCACTCCACAACTCTTGAACCAAATCCCCATAGCACTTGGCCATGTGTCCTTTCATTCCTATTGGATTTGTCCTGGAAATCAAAGGAATTAATACCATACTAAAATTTAAGCAAAGTTCAAGGACGGGGATAAACAAGGAAGCACAAAGGCTTCTTTCTGAACCGCCTTAACTCCCTCAGAAACGGAAGAGGTTATACTTTCATGTATCTAATCTAGTACCTGCCGTATAGCTGATGGTTGGTAACGCTGAACTGAAAAAGCATTTATTCATACTGTCTACTTCTGAAAGCTGAAATTCATTTTAAAGAAATGTTACTGCATCTAAAATGCCAATGGTCTCGAACAGAAAATTACCTGTTAAGTTCATAAAGATGTCTTCCTGAGATGAAATACCGCGTCAGAGGTTGTGTATTACTGACGCACTGGATGCTGGAGTTCATGAAACATGTGTTACCCAGATTGCTTAATCCAGTAGCACCTTTTTCAGTAGGAACTGAGAAAAAGAAACCAATTATACCAATTGTACAGATGTGAAAAATTAAGAATGGTGTATCAGTAAAGTTAAGAACCTGACCTTTTCACAGTAACCAATTCAACTGAACCTGCTCCCAATTACGAGACTACAGCTAGCAGAGATGCAACAGGGGACCAGCCTGTTCAAAATATCTGCTCTCTCAACACTACTTAAGTTAACAGAAATTGAGGTGTTTTGTTGGATCTGATCCACCACAGACTTCAGTGCAATCCATACAAACTATTCTCAGGTAAAGAATTATGGTACCGAAATTTCTGGATTAATTTGTTAAAATCTTAACTATTCCTTACCTTAAAAAACCCCAAGATTAATAAACACAAAATCTGGAATTCGCTATGTAACATTTGCTATTGCTACATCTGAACATCTACCAATTTATTCTATCTATACATCCAACCCTCCCACATTTCCAGCATCTAATTTAATAAAAACAGAAAGAACAAGCAAAGCAGCACAGACATAAAAGACCTCTTCCAATTTACTTATATTAAAAAGAATTGTTTCAACATAATATAGCGTCTTGGATTTTTCTTCTCATCATAATCCTATTATGCTGAAACTTACCTTTATGTCTGTCTATTTTGCTGCTGTTTGCTATAAAAGACATCTCTTCTGGCCAGCTCATGTCTTTGTTTCGAACTAGAAAGAGAAATGGGGTAAGTTTGCTTTTTTAAAAAAATCTTTGTTACTTGTTCCAGAGAGCGTATATAGTTGAAGAAGTTTAATTAAAATTTTGTAATATTTAATTGAGAATAGAAATTCACTTATTTTTAGTTATTATTTTTTCTAGCTTTCATTTCAATGTTTCCAATGATTACTGGAAATCATTCTAACACGGCATCATTCGAGCCATGCCAGTAACATCTTCAGAAAGCAGCTTTGAGATTTCTTTCCTGTTGGCGAACAAGTTTTACAGTACTTATTCCAACACTTAATAAGGATCTTCCAGATTTGAACAAATCTCTTCACTTGGTGAGCAATCACTAATATTTGTTGTTCTTACAAAATAACAAAAGGGTATTTCAAAACAGGGACAAATAGATGTGTTACAAGATAAGGAGGGACAAAAAAATGCAAGCTTTCCTAAACCAGCTTTACCACCACCTCCCCATAGGATCCCCCTGTAAACCTCTGCCTTGCGTTGCCACAAGCCACAGAGCAAACTGGCTTGAGGAACTGAGCCAGCTGAAAAGAGGGAGTTATTTTTCACTAGATCACTTCTCACAGCCCGTTCATCTGATCGGCGTCAAAGCAGTTGTCTGCGGACAAGGCAGGTGGCATAACACGGAGAGGAAGGGCGGACTGCTGCTTTCACTGGCAGTGTTGACTTAATGCCGGTTTGTTTATTGAACTACAGCCTCCGGGTTCTGTTTCACCTGATACAGCAGCTGCAGTCCCTCACCCCCCTCTGTACACATAAATTCTCATTTCTTCTCTTGTATCTAGCAATTAATGCAGATACACTGTGAAGTGCATCAGCCATTCTGTCAATTTTAAATTGATTAAATACGAGTTGAGCCAAGTGGCAAAAAGGATGAGTCCACCTAGCACAGCAGCCTGAGGTATGCTACACAGCTACGCTAAGTGAAACTTGTACAGAAACACCACCAGGCCCAGATTTCTATATAGCCTCTGGGGTGCAAGGACAACAGCAGAGTCAATTAAGTACCTACGCTTCTGTTTCCCACACAAAAAGACTAGAGAAAAAGTCAGGTCAAACTAGCTGAAAACTCAGCTGATCTCTGCGCCCACACACCTTTGACAAAGTCTTAATGTATTTGTGACTGGTAGCACTGTCTAGCGTAGTACCGCATGGCAGGAGGATGAGACGCAACGGACAAAGTGAAACAAGAAAGGTTGAGAGAGTTTATGACGCCTTTTCGCCACGACGGGTCAGTCAAGTTCAAAAGCGTCAGGTTCTCTCCAGATGTGAAAATAAATGCAGCTTGGAATGAAAATCTTAGAAATGAACCTGACAAGGACTGAAACATGCAGTTTTCATCACCTTTTGCGATGTGAGTAAGAATATGTTCGTGCAACTATCACAACCTGAACTCTTGTGAAATTAGTGAAAGAAAAATCAGACAATGAAAAAGCCCCAGATGCCTTGTAATGCTTTTGTTAAATCTCTGGTATTTTAGTTATTACTGTAGGGACAGTGGATTATTTGAAAGTCTGGTATTTCTTCCTGTTTTTCTTTCAGTGTGTTCATATAGAGAGACATATCTATTTACACATTCTCTTTCTTCTCAAAACATTTCAAAAAATAAAGTATTTGGGCAGTAGGCCTATGGATTTGTGTAGTTTGGGCAATTACAGAAATGGGAACTACACACAATTTATTAACCATATATATACTCATAGAAAACTATTCATTTTTAGTGTGTAAACCAATTATAGGCCCTTTTTATACCTTCTATTACTAAATGCTGCTCATCT
Organism: Podiceps cristatus; assembly: GCA_000699545.1. Classification (NCBI taxonomy): domain Eukaryota; kingdom Metazoa; phylum Chordata; class Aves; order Podicipediformes; family Podicipedidae; genus Podiceps; species Podiceps cristatus. The sequence continues at coordinate 63,713 of KL257829.1, read as the reverse complement.
TGGATTTTAAGATACTCCAATCTGTGATCTTCATCATCCAGCAAAGTAAGGTAGTTCTGTGGGAGAAAAAATATTTCATATAGTTATTACTTCTGGATTTAAAATTCTCTGAGGATATTTTAATCTTGAAGCAATGAAATTATAACAGTATTAACAATTTCTTCACAAAAATGAGAGCACCAGTTTCCTACCTATGTTAATTAAATACAGTAGTTCACTGATCTACAGAAGCATCTAATTCAACGCTTTAATTTTACATGGTATTTCTTTAGAATGAGAATGCACTTAATTATTTGGAGGAATACATTCTGCTTGTTCACTGCGATTTGCTCACATACACACTTAAAAAGATCCTGGATGGCTGCTGGCTTCCCTGCCAACAGAAGCCTACAGCATCATGTGTGTCAATGAAAGAATATACTTTTATTTCCACTTAAAGCAGTTTCAATGAAACTTCGTATCAAGCCTTTTAATAGGTCAACCCACTGCCAATGCTTAAATACATCACAGGATAATTTCACATTTATCAGGCTACTAGGAAAACAAAAAGGTAAGTTTTCTGGGACATTAACACCAAAATCTAAATTTCACTACTTGGAGGGCACAAAGAGCTCTAGAAAAAAACTGGCAAGAGTTTTCCAATCTGGGCGGTTAAACTGCAAGGGAAATTTATGTCCATGATTTTTTTTTTTCTGTGTGTTATTTAATAGTTTCTAAAAAAGAATAAGATATGCAACATACAATAGCTGATTTAAAGAAAAAAAAAAAAAAAGATCAACATTACCTCACTATTGTATAACCAGAGGCGCATATCTTCTTCTTTTATACGTAGTCTCTGGGAGAGATATTCATGTATCTCTTTAATTGTTTGCATTCGACTAAAGCAGCCGGTGTAAGCCAACACTCTTTTTAAAGGAGCATTTGGTGAAGGTACATTCCCTGGATTCACAATAAAAGGGTAAAAGATAACATATACACCCATAAGCCAACTAAAATCAGATCAGTAACAACTTCTACACGACCCACACTGTAAGTACTCCTTGTGAGTAAGTAGTACACAGTTCTGCTCCTTTTGTTTATGGATAAAGTAATGCGTTAGATTGGAAGCGAGTTGTGACTAACCTTTTGGGACAACAAACTTGCTACCAAAAAGCAGAGAAATTTACCTCCCTTCTTACTAAAATCTATTAGAAGATTGCTCCCCTAAGATTCTCAAAGGAAAGAAATAATTTAAAGGTAGTTTTAAAAGACTGGGCTACTCTTTTTTTTTTTCTCATGAAGACTAGAGTATCAGTGACAACAGTAATTTTCAAAATAAAGGACTTCAAAATTCCATGAGAATTTTCTTTTTGAGAGCACATTTTAAGTAAAAAATAAGGTAAAAAAATAAAAATCCGTCTGACTGTTTTTGGAAGTAGCATAACTTTGCTCCAGCTCTTCTATGGAGATGAATGCTGCTCTGTGAAGATGAATCAGCCTCGCCGTTTCACAATAAAATTATTCTTAATAACTAAATCCTTCAAAACACATTCTGTGGAGATGCCTAGTATTTTCATCAAAGTTTCTCAACAATCTCATGTTTGCAACACAAACTAATTCCTTCAATCGAGATTGTTGCTGTTTTCTATAACATGAGCTCATCTTTAATTAAAACATTTGCACAAGCTCAGTTTGAAACAGATGAGACCAACTTTACATGCTTAATTATTGGAGCATCTTTAGTTTAAACTTCGAAAGTTCCCCACTGCTCACACAGACAGGTCTGTAACGCTCACAAAAAGCTTTTATTATACTGGACAACTGCAATAACTTAAGGAACTATAGGAGTAACATTTTCTACTTTCACTGTCGAAAGATTAAAATAAAATAAATACCATTTGAAAAGATACAATGTTACATGCAATTTGACAGGGGAAGTAAAACTATACTGTAATCATAAGTCAGCAAAGCATCAGTTTTGCTTCAGAATACCAAGCAAAGTACTAATAATTTTTTTTTAAAAGAACACAAAAAAAGCATTTCTGAGATTAGGGATCAGAGGATTAGTTATAAGATTACAGCAAGAAAGCATATTTGAAAACTCAAAAAGATTAATAACTGATTGGACAAATAAATTAGTGCAGAGCAAAATAATTCCAAATCAAGATCAAATTTGGCATATCAGAAGATTCTCTTTATTTGAATTTGGGCATTTTAAGATGTCCGAACAAAGCAGTTTCCATTTTATTAGGTCTAGTAGGAAAAATGAATTTGGGTAGCAGGCAGTTTCTGTAGCGGAACTTGATCAAGCAGGCAGCCACTACCTACATGTTAAGTTTGAGATTCTACCAAAGCAGTGAAAAATTGAGCGCCTGAACGAGAATTTTAAACACAGGCTAACACTGGCAAGGCTGGAGGATTTAATTTTCAGTGGTCAGCTGAGCCCATTTCCGGACATACGTTACTGTGGATGCATATGTATACCTGTGTGTATCCAAAGGCACATGCGTGCGAACGCCTATTGTGCAAGGCACATATGCAGCTGTGCCTGCAAACTAGTAACTGGAAACAAATCCTTCCATGCTTTTCAGCTGAAACGCGGAGCTGCAATCTATAGATTATTCTTTTAGCCCATTGATGTATGATCTTTTGGTGAGCATTACAACCACAATTATGGCAAAGATATCTTAGATGTTTACACTTTGTACTGAATTCTTTCTGAACTGCATCAAGTAACAGTCGTCTTATTCCATTAATTCCATCCCTTTCTACAGAGTATTAAATAATTTGGGGCACTAAAACCTAGCTGCCCAGGTAGCTCTGAGCCAGTGGGCTGCATTGACTTAATTTATTAGACCACGGTACTATCAGATACACACCGCAGTGCACAAATTCTATGGCTACAAAATTAATGACCAACAGGATTAATCAGATCTGCTCTCCTCAGCTGTTTAGTTTATGCAATGCTCATTTCTCACTTTCGACTCACCAATCTATTTGCAGTAACTATGCGGCTTAACTGACTTCACTGAAAACGCTCCCTCATGCCTCTTCCTTTCACGAGAAGATAGGAGGAAAAAGCCTTTAAATCTTTACCAAATGCTGATTGTGCCTTACAGTTGATTAGCTGGTGTACAAGCACAGTGGCAGCAAGCTTCTACAGCTGCGGGTCTCGCTTTCTGAGAAACTGCGCACTTGTATTCTTGCTGCATTCTTAAGTTACCTCTAGGTAAATGCTGAGGAAACATTCTCAGGCTCATCATACCCATATTCACCCAGATGTTTGACTGCTGCGTTCGAGTGGCAGGCTGCTGTCTCAGGAAGAGCAGATAGCGAGGAAATAACTCTAGTTCAGGCACATTTGTTTTGCTGTTTTTGATCACCTAGTAAAAGACGTTTAAAACACATTTTAGAGACTGCTGTTCCAAACGTGTAGGAAATCTCAACAGGAACAGGAAGTAATGATTAAAGCAGATGGTTAAAAAAATAAATTATGTTTTAGTAGGAGACGAGAAATCCTCTGAACTTCTTATGAGGCCTAAGGCAAATATCCACAGGAATAACAATTCACTGATTTCTAAGCACTTTTTAAAGCTCATTAGTTGCAAATTGTCAAAAGCAAACACGTTACTTAGTGGAGCACAGCTTCCTGTACACCACCACGGAAAGAATGTTTTTATAATTCCTGAAATATATGTAAATTTACAATGAACCTCATTAATTCCTCTCAGTGTATACTTCAACACAGAAGTTTCACAACTGTTGAAAAACACTCACACATGCTGAACAAGACTTTTGTTTCAAACTCTTTGAACTATAGGATTGAATTAAAAATCTTCCTATTGTAAGAACAGACTGAAACTTACTTTTTAAAATTCTGGTATGTTGACAGAAAAAGCTGAAATTACCCCAGAACATGACTGGGAGCTTTGCAATCACCATTTCGCTATCTAGATCCACCCAAACGTAGGCATACATAAATGGCAGGAATGTTTGCTATTTTTGTGACCATGTGAAGCAGAAGAAAACACTCAGCTTAAGTTGTGAGCAGCAATATAACACACTGAGACTGCCATGGTATTAAACTTCAGTTACAACAAAAACAATAGTGATGGCATTTCTGGAAAGAAAGAACATAACAGCCCCTGCTGCAGGGTGGGAGACTGAGACTAAGAGCCTCTACACATGGTTGCAAGTAATCAAATCATCTTCAAGAATTCAAGTGTTCAGATAATTAAGTGTCAAAATATTCCTTAATAATGGATTGAAAAACTAAAGTTTATATATAATCTACTTTTTTTTTTTTTTTTTCCCCCCCAGACAGGACACCTGCACTCTCATTTGGAATAGAAGTCTCTTTTCTAATGACCCTATCACCAAAATCTCAAGCACATTAGTTTGTGCTGTGCGTGAAGAGATGTGGCCTTTTCTGGATCATGAAAAGTGTTTGTTTCCATGGAGAATGTGTGGGAGGAGGGTAAGAGAAGCCAGTGATTTTTCACTGTAAAGTAACTGCCAGTACTACAGCTAACAGACCAAATTGGCAAAAATCATACAGCTAATTCTCTCCCATTTGTGACACCAACCACCTAATCTCTATTGCTACCATCAAAAAAAAACCCCAAAAACAAAAAAAAATTTTTTTTTTTTTTTTTTTTTAAAGTGTAGCTCCTGTAAGAGACTACCTCACACAGAATAAACCAACCACTATATGGAATAAATATACCGAACAGAAATTAAAGGAAGTTTCCAATGCCTCGAAGTGAACAGAGCAAATTACTTCAATTTTTCTTGATTCTAACATCAGCTTACTTTTTTATAAATTCCACATTAATAATTCAAGGCACACCAGCTTTAGCTCCAAATGATTATGACCTGTTAATCGTTTTGCAATATCGCACACAGAGAAACAGAGAGATAGCTCAATGAATTGTGTGTAAATTATATGATTTAACAATGACTATTGCTATATAATTACTGCTTCCCTTTCAGAAATACTGTTGCTGTTTTAACTGCAACAAAAAAAATCTCATTGGGATAACACAGATTAATTATTCACTTAGTCAATTCCATGTAATATATAGCACTTTCACACTGGAAAATTATATTCTGCAATACATTCTGCATTGTGCCCCCAAATAATTTTTAATTGAAGAAATTACAGCTTTAATATAGAAAATACTAGTGTTAGTTACAGAAAGTGAATTTCATTCTTCAAGGATTTTTCTTTTAATAAAGCTTTCATGCAAACAAGCCCAAACATCACTTACCTTTGATAGGCTCCTTCTAATTAGTTACTTTCATTGCAAGGTTTTAAGTGACTACAGGAACTAGATAATTATCGATATAAAAACACAGCATTACCCTTTTGCAAATACATGGTTTTACTATAAAATGGAAACACGTCAATTGCTTGTAAAACTATTTCACAATTTTATTGTGATTCACTGGCTTTTTTGGTTATTATCAAATGTGAGAAATGTAAAAATTCACTACATATGAATTATATGCTGACAAATAAGTATTCCAGAAGTTTGGAAGAGTGTCACTGATTTTGTGCTGAATAATGAGAATGATCATCACTTCTCTTGCCAGTAAAATTTTTAGTTGCTCATTATTAAAAATAAAGGCAATTATCACGATACTAGAAGAAGAATGACACAAAAGAACTATTTATTTTGAGAATGTGACCTGCTCAAAATAACAATTGGTATCTACATGGCCTTGATACGTAGCACTTGCAACAAAAATAAAAACTGAAGAATTAAAACAGGAAGTGGAGCCTGACCGGATCAGTATACTGGGTGAGGTAACCCGTCTTCGCTTTTAGCACTGAACACGGTTAACCAGAATCACGCTGATTCAGCCTTAGATAGTAGATGCCAACTCAGCTTTGGCACCCGTATCTTGAGGAACGGCTTATGATAAATGCTTTATTGAAAAACCTTGGACTAGAAGCTGAACAACTGAACGGGTCTGTGCTGTACTCAAAAGCTGACATGCTCATACGCAAATTCTTTTTAGGAATACCTACTCGTCCTGCTTTTTTAGATCTTCACCAAATCTTGTGTGTTGTGTCTTCTATGACACTGAACATAAAGAACGGCAATTGTTACCATCCTCCCACTTCATGAAATTGTAAGAGAAGAAATGCATTTTTCAAAGCTGCACATGTCACAGTTTTAATTTTATTGATTTTGCAGGACCAGGTGAAAATTTATCTCAGCTTTTAAAGATGAGCATTTTGACACCAAGTCTTTTAAACTGATCTCAAGTTGACTTTTGGCTGCTTTAGCAGCCATGATCAGTTGAGAAGCACTTCTGCCCTGCTGTAGTATCTCCTGGGGTTTCTGCTGCAAACCTCCTGGTAAATATCCACAACTTTCTACCCATGTCCATTCCTGAGACTGCTTTTTCCCAGCTTGGTCTTCGAGACTTCTCATTTAGAGTCTTGCTCTTCAAAGACTTTTCATTTAGACATTTTGAATGAAGTGGGAGATGACCATAAATGATTACCTTGTACAACTTGTAGAAGCTTGGACACATTAGGTTGTTTATATTATCTCAGTGGTTATGGCAGGTAAACACTGCCTATAATCACAACTTACCGGCCTGGGCAAGGACAGATTTGCTCCATACCAATGGTAAAGTGCTCTCCAAACTGGTTCTGGTACCATTATGTAGTCCTTCCCTTCAATCAACTGTGGCGATCGCTTTAATCTTCCACCCTCCATTGTTAATGAGGCAGCCTTTAAACAAAAAGGGATTTTGTCAAATCTCAAGTGGAAAAAATAGTACATAACTACAACAATTCTAGTTCATGAACACTTTAATTATTAAAAAACTTTTAAGTAGCAATTAGCAACTGCATTTCATACTGAAAGATGGTATTTAAATGTAACAATAATTAACGCTTGAGTTTCACTACTTACTATTTCTCTAAAAGGCTGCCCAATCTAAAATTTGCATTACATTTTTCTTTTGTGTCACCTACTCCAAAAACTTCAGATACTGCATAGAGAAATCCAATCCACACTCATTGTTGATGGTGCTGGTCTGTGCTTTATGTTTTGTTTTCATGAATACTGGAAAAACTGTCAGTTTTGGTTTACTATTTAATTAACTATTTTCTGGTTTTATGCAGTAGCAATACACTCTTATATTTAGATTGAAAACGCAAGAAAAGTGTAATAATTATTAAAGTATTTAACAGTTAATGTTGAAAGTTGTGTTTTTATAAATGCCTTTTTCATTCGTAAGTTTTGTGAAGTTGTTTAAGAACATTCTGAATGTTTCTCTTCCCACAAAACACTCAATAGTAGCCTCAGAAACAGAACACCCTCTTTTTCCTCTTAAGAGTAAGAAGCTCAACATTTGTTATATGACAAAGCAGTGTTAATTTAGAATTAAGCCACTAGATGCAAAAAACAACACATAAAAAGCTACTTTTCCTATATTCACATGACTCGCGCATTTACCTTCACTGGTTCTTGTGTTACTAGGGGTTGGTTATCAATAGCTCCCGGTTTCTGAGGATTAAGTTGTAGCAAAGCATTCCCATTGGCTCCAAGGAAACACTGGTTATTATTGTCTGAAGTATTATGCTGCCTAGCAAAGCACACATCAGCCCCCGGTGTGCCAGGGTAAAGAGTATCTGTAACAGAATACAAAGGGGAGAAAAAAAAAAAAAAAATTCTCTTTCAGTTCTTGAGTCCATAACATAAATCAATCAGTAAAACTGTTGAACCCCTTTTTCTTCTTGTTGTTTTTAAAAATGGTTGTTTGCAATCCTTCATACTTCAGGAAAACATGCAACTCTTCCAGACTACAGTGTGACAAATACACTAGTACTCTCAGAAAAGATAAAGAAGTGGATATATGAGATTCAAATACCAAAGCAGATACTTACACAAATACTGGTTTGAAAACAGCCCAACCAGGTTTGCGTGAGCAAATGTTTGACATTTGTTTGTTGTCTGGATGTTCAAATATCAAACTCTTGAAAATCTTACATACAAAACTGAATACATATTCAAATAATGCCTTATTTCTATTTTTTCCTCTTGAAGCAGCAAATATTTTTATTCTTACAGAATCTCCTGTTATGCAGAACACTAGGTCTAAATTTCAGGTTAGAAAAAAAGAAAAAAAGAAAGAACCTTTAATCTAAAACTTGCCTCTCTTCCTGCCCTTTCTCTATTCTCCGACCCCCACAAATGATCACAGTAATTTATCTACTTTAAGTTACAGTTTTAAGATACAGATTTAAAGATGCCAGATGCAACATTCATCTGTCTTATAAGGAAAAAAATACCATCTCAAATTCTCACAAGAACTGACCGAAAATCATCACTAAAATCTCCTCCTCTTTCACAAAGATGGCTCCTAGAATCTGCACAAACTCACTTAAATCACATGCCCTGTAAAACAGTAAGTACGTTTACCTAATTTCTTTTCTGCTTCTTCCTCTTCGTAGTATCTGAGGTCATCTCATTGCAAGACATAGTACAACACCAACTACGTATGAGCTAGAAGCTACTTAATGTGGAGAGGGAGGAAAGAAAATCCACCCAGAAAATAAGTGATTGGACAAAAATGATCTTGAAAAGAATTCTGGAAACTAGTCATAGCATAAAAGATGAACTGCTGTTTAAACAAGACTGTTTCTTGTTTATCCACCAGAGACTAAAAAGTCCCAGTAATTCACCGACGTCCACATGTAGGCCACTTCTGCAACCTAAACTGTGTTATCTTTTCACCCGGAGGAATCCATGCAGTATCTAGTTTTCTCAAAACCTGTTCTACATTAAACCTCCAAGGAAGTAAGATGTTATGCTTACTGCTGCTAGTAGTCTCTGAGGCTTCTGATGCAGTAGAAATATTATCTGAAAACTTTTCTTCTGTTGCACTGAAGTAATTAAGACCTCCCATTTTGTCTTCTCCCTGTTCTGAAGTACTGGCTGCAGCAGCTACGAGTGAATTCTTACCTCCACTCAAGACAGATGAAGGCTCTATCACAACAGGGTTTGCATCCTAAAATTGGTAGGCAAGTAGAAAAGTTACTTATAAGCCAATATCAAAGACATTTAGCACCAGCCAAACCAATCACCAGCATGGCCACTTTTGCATATCACAAGGAGCTTTATAGAAAAAAAATTACTTTCTATATGTACTGATGAAAAATCTACAGAAACAGCCAAAATTGTTAAACCAAAGAAACTCTTCTGCACAATACAAAACGTGAAATACCAAAGTTATTTTCTCTATTTAGATTTATAAAAAGACAACCATTTCAGACAGCTACAATTACAGACTATAAATATTTGAAGATTTGTCATTACTAAATTTCACATGGCTAAGTGAGAATAGAAAGCACAAGAGCAAAAAAACCCATTCTTTCCTCAAACCTGCAACATTTTAGCCTTCCCTAACTTTGTTTTGAAACAAAGTTCCTTTGTTTCCTTTGGGGAAACAGCATTGCAACAGCAATTGGCTCACACTTAGGCAAGATAAAAAGTGGAGGAAAAAATTTGCACCCCCCTCAAATGCATCACTTTCCTGCCCACTGCAGACAAGATTTAAGAAGAATCCTACCCAATTTACAGCGCCAGTCACAACACAAAATGGCAATACATGAGAAAACGGCTGAAAAAGGGAATTCACTGAGCCTTAGTTAACTGAAGAAAAAAGGAAATCCATGCAATGAACATGACTGTAGTAACACCGGAAAAAGGGGATATTTCCCGTTTTATGTTGTCCCTTATTTATCACATCGCTAAGCATCTTGTCAAATAACAAAACTCTTCAGCAAAGCTCAAAGTATAAAAATAAGACTAAAATGTATGTTGGAATTACAGTAATCATTTATAGAGTTTTATGGAAAGTCTGAGTGTTCTTTTTGCTCAAGAGGTAGACAGAGTGACTAATGGCATTGTGCTATTATGCAAAGGATTAAGTATGAAATCATGTGCACGTCTGAGTACTTACACTATGACAAGGATCAAATTACCTAGCATTTCAGGCATTTAAGTCATCACTTGTCCAATTCATTGTACACAAAGAATAACTGTAATTACATGGTTACTTAATGCTTATATTGAAGTCTTCTGAATATTTTTAATTATTTGTATTTTCAAAACAACTTGAATACTTATATGATTACTTATCACTATATAAAACTCTTCAGAAATAGTGTATTTCACTTATTGTACATTCTTGGTTGTGTAATCTGTAAAGAATATTTATCTCCACCTCAATTAATATTAGATCTAATCGTATTAAATACACTTTCTTCTGTAAAATTCATAGTGATGCTTTACCTTGAATATTTTAGTTGGAGGGTATCAAAGAGCACCCTGTAACTATAAGGTTTTAGTAGGACTCCTTTGATCACCATCAGGTACTGGACTACTTTTCATCATTGGCTATAAATCAAATTATACCAATTCCCTCCTTTATTTGTCCAGAAAATGCACAGCATGTATTTGTGGCCCAAGCAAAGCCAAAACCAAACCAGGCAGCTTTATTATCAAATGCATCAAAAGACTTAAAAGGAAGTACTATTGTGAGAGTATGGGGGGGTTTTATTCAAAAATGTATTTTGACACGCAGGAATGATGAAACAAAGTACAGAAAGAGGTGACAGTTTAAGGAAATAACAGTGAAAAGCTCACCATGTGACCACGATTGAGCAAAATAATTATTTTCCACTAAGAGATAAGAGATGCTTAACTTCAAGTGTTACTGGTTAAGCAGTGATTCGCTGCCTGCTCTTTTTTCATCAACACATTTACAAAGACAAAGAAATCGCTGATTTGGTATACTTTATTATTATACTCACATATTTGACATATTCTTTCCACTGGTGCCACCATGGCATTGCAATTAGAAACCAGTTGTGCCCTGGCTGAAGGCCATACCTGCTTTCCCTTTCTAACCAGCCTCTGCGCATAAAGAATGAACAATGTGAAGTATTAGTTAAAACAGGGAAATTACAGTCCTTTGAAAATATTACAAGGTGATTCTGAAACCCATTTAAGATTCTGAGCAAAACACACACCTAATGATCTGTCCTTCCTCTTCTGGAGTGGCAGGTCGTAACCCCAAAACTATATGACACACCTGGAAAAAGAAAGCAATTCTATTAAAAACTACACCATTATAAAACAAGCATTAAGTAAATGAAAGAATAGAACAACTGTAATGAGACTTTTCAGAAAATTCTTTTTAATTATGTAGCAAGATTACCTAGAATTGATCAAATCACTAAAAAAAGTATTTTGAGCTATGAGATTCACAGTCTGATCCCACTGTATGACAAAGATACTAAGAATGTCAAATGCCCCAAGACAAATTAAGGTGAACAGAAAATGAATTTTGTTATTTTCATGTCTGAAGCACACGCTATGGAAGATCACAGTAACCGACACGGGTCAGATATGCAAAAAGTTATGATGTCTACATGTAGTGGAGAGAGGGCATGAGGAACTGGGAGAATGCAAGCTGTTGAAGGATGAGCTAGAAATTAAAAAAAGGCAAAACAAAAAGGGGAAAAATGGGGAGAAGTGGTTGTAGAAGGGACTGAAAGGAAAATGAGCACATGAAGAGACAAAGGGAGATGTTTAAGGCAGTCCAACCAACCAGTTACCACTGAAAACGCTCTCAAAATTGTAGAACATTCTCTGAACGTCTGACACTTTTTCCCCCTCTCCGTTTTTTTTTAATTTTTGAAACAAATGCAGAAGAAAAAGGCACCATCCCCTAGACGGCTACTCGATTTGGGTGGGGTTTTATTCCCAGCTCAAGACAGCAGTCCCACATGGCTAATATTTTACTCCTCTTGCCCTAGTAAAACCAGCCCGGCCTTGGCTGCAGCGACGTCTCCGGCTGGTTGCTCCCAGCAGCCCCCCAGCCGCAGGGCAGCGGCAGGGAGCCACGCGAGGGAAACCGACTCGGCGGGAGTCTTTGTTTCCCATTATGGCAGGGAGGAGGGTCAGCTGTCTCCTCTCCCAGACGGTTTTCAAATTGGTTGCTACTCAAAACATGATTTATAGTCTTTTCCTTATGTCTCTTTTGAGGCTATCAATTTGCATCTCAGCTGGAGATTTCTAATGACTGGTGAGATATCTTACTCAAATTTATATTACAGTGCGAGAGACCATTTCACATTCTGAATAAAACAAAGGCCATTAGCTGCCGGGCAGCAACAGATTTTCCAGCACGCACAACACAGCTGGCTCTGATGATTCTTTTTAAACCCATGCAATACTGTGCTAGTATCAGATTCTTCATCTAAACTAACCCTGATGCAAACAAACCCATTTGTTGTCAAGCTTTCCAAGGCGCTCCGCTCAGACTACCCAGCTTTTCTGTCTGCAGATGAGACACAGCAGCTCATGACAGTTCAGATAAATGCCCAGACAAATCAATAGCAGACTCTCCTGTGTGAGTATGCTGTTGGGCCTGCAGCATGAGATGCGGGTGCCTCATAGGATAAAGTTACCAAAGAAAATAAAAATCTAAAATGAAAATGTAGCAACTCTGTCAGGAGAAAAAAAAAATATTGTGAATGAGACCACCAACAAGCAATGTGTAACAACTGTGATATGTAATCATCACCAAGACAATTTTATTAAATGTTCATTCATTCTACCTCAATATTGCATAGATACTTGTTAGTTAATCAGTATTAAGTTATGATACGATATTTGATGCTAGAGTCCAAAACCAGACAGCCCTTCTTGAGAAGGCTGCAACGTAAGCAAAACCCAACGCAATTACAGATAGAAAGAATTTGCAGAACTTTGACTTTATTCTTTGCAGCTGTGGTGTAGCTGATGGCCTCAGAATACTCTCTCTCATCCCGATGAAGTTCTTGGAAAAGTGCAGTTTAAAATACAATTTATGAAGTAGTCTAAGGTCATAAACAGGGGAATCAGTAGGATGCTATTCATGTAGCCTCCCCAACAATTATTTATTTTCTTAAAAATCTATACAGCTTCTTTCTGATGAAATATTTTTCTGCTACAGTCTGACCCTGTAACTGATTAAGCTTCACTCGTAAGATGAGAACAGAGGCCACTGGTTCTCCCCAGCCCTCCCTGGAAGAACTGAGACTGTCATATGGGGCTGGAGGTGAATACTAAATTAAGGCAAATCTTCAAGGCTCCATTAGGGTTATTATTTAAATTCAAAATACCAGCCTCTGCAGAAAACAGGTAAGGAAAAAACTGCACTGAATGAAAATACTCTTAGGGGGTTATTTTCTGCACGAAGTGAGCCAGTGCTAAAATATGAGTGTTTTAGGGATTTATAAAAATCCAATTCAAGCTCAATTAAAAAGAAATTCAGTACACACTTAATCTGCAGCTTCTGCAGCACAATGGTGATATGATATCACAGCTTTCAAGGAGTGCTCCATTAAGAAACTAATGAAAGGTTCCTTAGATGGCCTTAACAGAACACATAAAGGGAAAGCAGTTGTAAAGAGGTAGCGATACCTTTCCTCATTTCCTCTGTCACTTTCTTGGCAAAGATTTGCAAGAACAACTGTTTAAGAACAGTTTCTAAGAACAGCTTCTTTACTAATGGAAAATATAACTGCTGAAATTTCTTTTCATTTTATAAACAGTACACTATGTTCACTTTAACAAATTATGCTTTAGGCATCTCCATACACTGAAAAGAATAATAATCAAATAGAGAATCATTCTGTCAAGGTAACGCACTACTGCAAAAACTCTAACTTGCTGCAACAGAGAAAACTGTATGCGCTGACACAAATGCCGATGTTGGACTTTGTAGCCACACAAAAAGATCATGAGTTAATTACCATAATTTTCAAGTTTAAATTTCCTCTTAAACTTACCTGAAAAAGTAGATTTAAAAATTCATTGGCAAGTGCACTCTTCACACTCCATATCTGGTAGTCCTCCAGAGTGAGGTGTCCAAGCTTAGTCAAAGGGAGGAGAAGGAAAGGGAAAGGAAAAAAAATTCAACCTATTTCTATTAAAATGCTCATTCAATGTGTCATCTAAGTCATGACAAAACCAGTGATTTGATACAAATTAACATCTACCACTCTGAGAATAAAATTTGATCCAATGAAAGAAGAAAAATCCAGCTTTAGTATCACATATGCAACCTAAAGAACCAAAAAGCTTTGAGAGTACAGAGGACGAACTACGCACAGCACGTAACCTCTGCTCCTGCTCGCCATCATTCAGACTCTTGCTCAGTGGCAGCAGTCATACCTTCTCAAACCCTGAAACCAGCAGAAGCAGTATGGCACTGCTCAGGGCAATCACTTTATAAGAAACAAAACAAGACTAAGATGATCCAAGGCTTTGATAGTCCAAATAAGCTCTGCACATATAAATACTTGTATCCATTCAGAGACCCACTACCTTCCTCTGTGGGTTGAGAAAAACTCTTTCGGATCATCAAGTCCTTATGATCTTCCCTTGCATCACAAGTTCTATTAATTCCCGATCACTTACAGAGTTACGGTAGCATAACACTGACCAATGTCAGCAGACCTTCTGATTTTCAACAATTCAGTGATAGGATCAATCTGAGATTTTTGATATTATAATATAATTCATAGCCATTTTTAGAGCAGAGGCAGTTACTCCACCTCTTCTAACCGACTATTTTCTCCAGAGTTCACACAGGTCAAAGCTAACATATGAAGAGAGGTTAGGTAATTTATGTAATTACCACACCATCAGCTCTTTCCAGCACTACATTCACAATGCAACTATGAAAGATATTCTGAAGACTTAGTGTCTTTTTTAACTCTTTGTGGAAACAAGACTGCTATACACTTGATTATAAACTACCCTTTTTTTAAAAAGCAAGCAATAAAAACCTCAAAGGATGAAAGGAAGAGCTCATTGAATCTGTATTTTCTACTGCTTTGGAAATGAAAGAATTATAATTAAATATTTGCCCACCACTTTGTTGGAGCACAAGCAGGCAAGACAACTATTCAAACAGGTAATTAAGCATTTCTAGACATTCTTTGTAGTTTTTCTTAAATTATTTATAGTTTCCAGGCACTCTTCCTAACTACTGAAACAAAGGACGAAATAATGGAAACAACTTCCCCTATATTGTTTGCTGATGACAGCGCCTATCTTGAAAAAGCAAGAATATAATTAAAGATTTACACACAGCTAACTATAAAGCACAATACAAACTATTAAGACTTTTGCTGTGTGTCACAACAGTCACGACAGATGCCGCCACATAGCTCTGAAACAGTATCATTGTATATATAGTTCACTGGTTGTATGGAATATTATTGCAAAGTAGTTTAATAATGATAATGCGTAAGTTACTACTGAATTAATATAGTTCTGTTCCGGCATAGGAGGATAATCTGTCTTTACAAATCATAAAATATAAGATACATTAATGCACTACTCCTTTTGTTTCATATTAGAAATGATCTTATGAAAAGTTTCTCCAGAAAAGTCAAGCATTAGATATAAAACTGGTATTAATTATGCATAGCAAAGCCTTGCAAACAGTATATGCTTCAAATTAATTTCATCTGGTTATGTATTTTTGATTTAGTTTCATATATGAAAATGGTTTATAAAATTCAAACATGTTCTTTCTCTCGCAGGACAAGGTGGAAGATTTTAATGGAAAACTGACATTTTTTGAAAGAGATTCTTTTATTGACACATCTCTGCTTTAAAGAAAGCACTTTCTTTCTTATAAAAAACCCTGAAGATATTAGGGTATTAAAATGACAAGAAAAGAACAGCAATTTCCTACCTTTGTGGTATCATGCATATTCAAAATATCTTCTACAATTTCAGACAAATCCATGTCCAACTCCTTAACAAACAAAAGGATTAGAAAACAGTTAAATTCTCACAGCACACTCTGGAGCTGCATGTGTTCAGAATAAAAATGTAACTGTAAGGAATGTTGATGATACCTCTATGTAATTCACAACTGAGTGCTTCCAGACAGCTGTACTCTTGCACCTAAGGTTTCTTTATATGAAACGGCATACCTTATAGTCAAGTCATTCTGCTTTGGTTAATGGCAGCCAAAGTTATGCAAGGTAAGTTACATTCAGTTATCAGCTCTCCTCAGCTAAGGTGTATCAAATAAGCCTCTATTTCGCTGAAACCATGTTCAAACAACATTCAAATTCCAGCTTTTGAAAGATGACTAAGAAACAGGAGCAAACCAATAAACAACCAAGAAGAACTTACAGGTATTTTATCAGTACGGTTATCTTTCCAGACCTCTAACAGTGCAACCACCATTTCTTTAAGTTCAGTGCGAGACAACACTCCATCCCGGTCAATGTCAAAAACCTTGAAGCAAACTGAGAAAAAAGGAAATTACTTTTCTATGTTAGAACTACTCAACTATTTTTTTTTTTTTTCCTCCTTGCAGAATGTAAGTCTGCAGAGTCACAAGAACATGATTTGGTGCTGACAGTTTTGATGAGGCAGGATGCCTGTGCGGTAGTAAGGAAATGGAGCAGCTGTGTTTAATAAACTGAAATCTAGATTCCTGCAACTCTGTGCTGTGTTTTCTGATGTGACATAGCAGGGAACATATGTGCATCCAGAAATTTCCAGTGAATGATAGCTTTTAAGTTGCAGCAATATGGGTTTGGAAAAGTATGGAACAAAGGTATTTCAAAACACAAGAACCTTGCAGGGAGCCAGTGGAAAAACTGGACAGTAAACAAGCCAGAACTTGCCATTTACCACAAGACAATCAAATAGGACATTCATTTTATATTATATATATAATGAATAGCTAAGTGTGCTCACTTTCTATATTGAGACACACACTTCTGCATCATAATGCAGAACACTGCAAAAATAACTTCTAAAATTATTTCCCCTCCCCCCCCAAATAGGTTGATAATTTATATGACGCTATGGATAAATTATAAAATATACAGAATTAGGTTTAATCATCCTTTATAAAAGGAAGCCTTGATATTTAAAATTCCTTTCATTTTTTAACTTCTAAAGTCTGTCACCTTTCACAGACACACATTTGTTCAATGGAAAAAATTTCTAAAAAGGTGGAAACAACTAAACTTCATTGCTCAAACTGAAGAAATTCTCTAAAGCTAATAGTTAACATTTTGCATACTTACACTTCTGTCTTTCTGCCAAGGGTCCCCTGCAACATGCTGAGAGCCCACAGGAAATTTCTTTAAAATCTATGTGATTGTCTCGGTTTTCATCAAAAGCATTAAACAAACCTGCAAACCACAAAAGCATCTCCTGTTACAGCATCTGGCTGAAACAGCTGACAATCATAACTGAGCATCTCCATGAAGGGTTAATGGTTAACATTTGCAAGGAGAAGTACAAACACTTACAACTAATTCTTACTAAGTGTAATAAAGATAATTAAGCACTTCTAAAACCGTTTTAAAGGTGAATTAGATCACTCATGTATAGCTAGACAAAGCAGGGGATGAGGAGGGAGGGAATCAAGCATTCTGAACAGTAGCCTTATTCTCACGCCTTCCTTGTAATGGCTGATTTATAGAACTGTACATCTAAATCAGTATGGGCAGGACAAGCACTTTCAAAAGCTCAAGGATGAGACCAGTATAGGTACTCAGAAGCCAAATGCTTTGGCTTTTCCAGTGCCCAATAGAAACTCCTAAGAAAATCACTGAATTTCTTTGCAAATTTGGCCCTAAGCAAGGTATGAGTTTCAGTTACCAGCCTTCAAAGGATTTAAGACTTCTATTCATTCAGCACACATAACTTTTTTTTATCCCATAAAAAAACTTTTTAGTGACAATGACTCAGTTGCACTATGCACAGAAGAGACATAGAATGGTCAGAAACCATTCAAGTTTCCCCATAACAGCTGTGTAAATTTACATCACTAAGTAGATAAAATACACTTGCAAGCAAAAGGATAGGGGGATATATCCCTATTGGACTGAACGTAAATTCTGCTGTTTTAACAGCTTGCATCCACTGCAGATGAATTTCCCATTTTCTACTTACTGCTGCCTCGGCAGTAAAGCTGACCATTTGGTGATAAAAAACTGCCACTGTAGGACTGCAGACAAAAACTAGCAGCTAAGCAGAACGTTACTTAATGTCCTTCTGTTGGGCAGTAAATGGCAATTAGATGATTGCAACCTCCAGGTACTACCAGAGTAGCTCCAACTTGAAAGACCAGCTTGGTTATTAATGTGGCTGCACTGCAATAGGCAAGTCTCCTGACCAAGCCTTCTGAACAAAACCTTCCTTAGCTTACACTGTTAGTAAAACTGCGTCATTGGCTGCATGATGCAACACTCTGAATTCAGTGGGATGAACGTCTGTAATTTAAGCTTAAAATACGTTTTAAAATAGGCCTGCTTTTAAATGCCTAAAATTTGTATGTCAGTAGACCCTCAGGTACTAAACATCACAGCAACATGGCTTCCTCGGAAGTGTGATCGAAGTTCCATACCTTCACTCAGAGATGGATGAATAGGAGGGGAAACTAAAGGGGCAAAGGTTTCTAAATCAAAACGTCCAGTTCTTGATTGAGCTTTTAGCAGCCAGTATCGTTTTTCGAGATCGATGATGTCGGATTCTTCCACTGTTTAATCAACAAAAATAAAAGAAATTTTTGGTAATATCTAGAGCATGTTAGAATTCAGCACCAAATAAAAATGCAGCATAATTTTTTTTTCCACAAAGAAAAAATACTTGATTCCTGCATATAAAATTTTTATGCTCGACTCCTGCATCTAAAAATTAAGAATAGGAGCAGTAGAGAAATAAAGGTCCAATTTTATTTTCTTTATCTACAAAATCATCTCACCTACTCACCTTCTAGGAGATCAACATCAATAACACATCATCACAAGTGCTTAAAAATACAGAAATGAACTTTCTCCACTCCTGAACGCACCAGTAGTGTCTACATTTTCACATATTTCTTCTTGGTGAATTGAACAGGTAGATTATATGTGCAATATTTTATTTTCCCAAGGTATCCAGTATTTAAGTCCTCTAAAAGGATGTGAATTAACATTAAAAAAAAAAATCCTGGAACTTTTATGGAAAAAAAACAATTAGTTCTTGGCTGCTCTTGAAAAATTCCTATTTGAAATTTTTGGCCTTCATATAACTGTAATAAGGCTAAATTTTATTGTGACATTTAAACACAGTATCTCAGCATTATTTTTTTCCAAATATGAAATAGTTTGTTTCACTTTATTATTTATACTATAGATGCATTCAGAAAGCCAGTCAACACCGGGGAGTGATTATACGAACCTAGAAGACACTTTATAACTGTGGAACTTACAAGCTAATTTAAAGAAGGGGAGGGGACGGGGGCACAACACGAACAACAATGAGTAAAACAAGGTGCTAGGCAAAGGTGAACAGCCTTTGCCAGAGGAAGAACTTGTGTTTTCTTTTAAAACATCACACACAAATGCCAGTCTCCTTATGTCTTTATCCTTGAAATTAAATATAGAGAGAGAAATATTCAGTTTCCGCTCAACAATACTTTTAACCTTTTTACATATGCAAGTGTGTCACAACACTGCTTTAGGTCAGCGCAAATTAATTTGTTCTCAAATAGATATGTAATGACAAAGCTGTCTATATTAAGAACCACTACGTGTGATCCCATTCCCAGATGGTTCTGAGCCTTTAAATCCACACCAGCTTTCTAATAGGTTTAACTTGAGCTATTTGGCCTGGTTTAGTCTACAGAAACAATAATAATCCTTTAAGGCTTAAGAGTGGAAAAGACCCCCAAAAAGTTATATGTCAAATTGAAATTTTATTGATTTGTTTTCCTGTTTCTGTCATTAGGAATAGTAATTTAATCAGAATAGTAACTTAGGTAACCTACAGTAAGCATGAACTAGTTGTAACTACCCAGCAGACACATCATAGAGTGCATCACCAACTATGCAATACCCTACCTTAATCAGCAGAAAGTATGGAAAAATTTTAACAGAAGATTAATATCTGAAGTAGAGTTGGAGGAGTGGAAGGGGTTTGTATCTTCCTGTAAAATATTTCAAGAGAGTCTAACTAGAAAAGTAACATCAGTGAAAACACATCCTCCTTTTCCTCTGTACCTAGAGTACAATCACTGGACAGACCCTATACCAGCATGCAGAACACCCACACCAAAGCTGCAGTTCTAGGGTCACGTTAAGCCAAGAAAACTTCAGGCTGAGCAGAGAAAGTTTACCTTCACCCCTAACCCCAGGCGTGTGCCGCAGCATCCTCAGCTGCATCATGACCAGCTCTTGTGCATTTACATAGTGAGATAAGAGGACTGATCCAGAAGAAAAAATGAACTGATTTCTTTTCTCCTCTCCCCCACCTCCCTAGATAGATCAATTCCCTAATCTGGCTTACCATCTCCTGACTCTTGGTTATGTTGCAACCGTAGACTCAGAGAACGGGTTGTGTTGGAAGGGGCTGTTAAAGGCCACCTAGCCCACCCCCCTGCCATGGACAGGGACACTTTCCACTAGATCAAGTCACTCAAAGCCCTGTCCAGCCTGACCCTGAATGCTTCCAGGGATGGGGCTTCTACCACCTCTCCATGCCACTGTTTCACTCCTCTCATCATAAAAAATTTCTTCCTTACATCTAGTCTGAATTTCCCCTCTTTTAGTTTAAAACCATTACCCCTTGTCCTGTTGCAACCGGCCCTAAAAGTCTGTCCCCAATACATAAGGAAACAGCTCTAAAACATATAAAGGAACATTATTCTACTAGAAATCAAGAAACAGAGCGGTTGTTTCTTTAAAGATCAGCATATAGAAATATCACAGATGCTTAGGACTGCCACAGATGTAACCAGCTTCATGATCCTAAGCAGAACAGCCAAGTGATGTGTAACTGCACCTGGTGTGTTCCAGGAAATACAGGGATGTCTTGACAATAACGTCATACCTGCCCAACAATGGTCAGCATATCAACAGATGAGAGAAAATCTACCCAATAAAATACACTTCCCTCAATCTTGTTGCCTCTACAGGTATCAGGGTGCTACAGTACTGCTAAGAAAAAGCTCACAAGACATGACATTAGGACTAGAGTACCAGCATTCTGCAGGAAATACAAAAGAAAGTATATTCAGAGTTTCAAGAACAGAAATAAACAAAAGGTAAAATAACAAATGAAAGGTAAAAGCCACTTTATAAGACAGAACCTTGAGTGCGTGAAGAGAATCACAGTACTATTATCTACCTAAATAACTGCACATAAAGGGCAAGTCTGTACCGTCATTTAGAAGAACTGCACATACACGTTATTGCTCTCATTAGCAAATACGAAAGCATCATGCTAACCTTGAACATGAGCATGTAAATCACTTCCTTTTAATCTACCTTTGTGACTAAGAATAAAAACAAATATGCTAGTTGCACTTCATTCTTGAAATGATGCAACACTGAGAATATTCAAAACACAGAACGAAGCTGACATTGTCTTTCATACAATCACAGAAAGGTCTGGGTTGGAAGGGACCCCAAGGATCACAGAGTTCCAACCCCCCTGCCACAGGCAGGGACACCAAGCTCCAGGCCTGGACCTACACAAGGTTGCCCAGGGCCCCGTCCAACCTGGCCTTGAACACCTCCAGGCATGGGGCATCCACCACCTCTCTGGGCAGCCTGTTCCAGCCCCTCGCCACTCTCTCCGTAAAAAATTTCCCCCTAATATCCAATTTAAACCTTCACTGAAGAGTAAATCTGCAGAAACCTGCTTTCACTGCCAGGTGCATTATTTATCTTTTGTAATTAAGAACTGAAAGATATGTTCTCTGGCAAAATAAAATATTCTCAAGTATCTATAGTAGAAGCTAGTTGCACTCCCTGTTTTAAATAGTACTTCTACAGTGCTAACTTTACTGCTTTATCATTTTAATCTCAGAACAGAAAGATTATCAGAAAGCATCTTACCTGCACTTCTGTCAAGCAGTGGTTGAAACTACACGGTCATTTAAAAGACACTGAATTTTCAAATAAGCATCTTCAAAAGAAGAGCTGATAAAGTATTCGCCTAAGTGCTACACTGATTATCATAGCCAAGGCAGAGCCAGTGTATTGACTTTGCCCAGAAGAGCCAAACATTTTAGGAAGTAAAACTGCAAAAGTAGTAAATAACATTCTTTGTACTGATTAGACTTACACAACTTAGGTTGCATACAAGTAAAAATGTGAGAAAAGAATATTTTTCATTCATAGTACCAGTGAGTTGTAGCCCACTGCAATAGTTTCACTCACATAAACTACAGAAAGGTTTATTGGATTATAGCACACATGGAAGTTGAACTGTGCAGTTGAAAAGCCAGCTGTTACATAATTTGATTTCTCCAGAGTGATATTTCTGCACATAACCTCATAAATCAATCTCGGTATACATAGTGCACCATCTATTCTTCAATAACTGTAAATGAAAAGGAATGTTTTGCAATTTATGATATATACATATAATAATATTTGTTACTGAAGTTTACATGATACAAGTAGGCTGCACTTATTAACCAAATATACCTATGTTTATGAAAAAATGCCATCTTCTTCTGAAGAGATTTTAGAAGGATAATGTATTTTACCTTATCAAAGTATAGAATTATTTTATTCCTAATGCCTGTTCAAATCACATCAGAAAGTGTGAACTGGGCTTTCATGCAGTAGTTCCAAGTTTTAAATAACTTAAGATGGTTTTAAAAAGTCTTATAAATACAATGTAGTCCAAACCAGCAAAACAGATGGGCTTTCTAGGACAAGTTAACATTCATTTTTGTCGATTAAATATATTATATGATTCTTCGAGGTCACATGGGGGTACCGCACACCTCTGAAATTTGAGCATATACTACCAATTTACTACCATATGCTATTTTCCCTCCCCATCACTTACCCATTAAAAATATGAAAAGCTTTCAGATCTGTAAAATCATAGTGTTTCATAGTTCAGTTCTCTAAGAATTAGACTGGTAATGTCAAGTACACCTCAAGCCATGGCCTTCACATAGTAAAGGAAGAATAGGTAAACAAACATTTTCAGCAAAAATACGCATCTGAGAAACTGTATATCTACTTAAAATGATTTAATATAAAACCAGCTGCCACACCGTCATTGACAGTGATAAACACTAAAAAAAAGCATCTTTCACTTTAATGCTGTTTTCATGAAATGAACATCCTTCTTAAATATTACACAGGTAGCAAGCCATGACTACTATTCTGTCTTAGAAAAAAAATTAAAACTGTGTTTTCATTTCAGGCACTTTTTATTAAATTCTTTATAACACCAGAATTAACTAAATATTTCAATATATTTTAAAACTAATTTTTACCCACCTAATGGTACAATCCTCTCTGGTTCACAGCAGTAGAAGCATACCATATTCCCAACATTTTACCTGAAACTTTGTTTGGTTTACTGTTTACCATGATATCCTCCGCACAAACCCCAATCCCCAGTCGCAGAGCGAGCTCTTCATCGTGCAACGGCTGAGTCAGAACCAGAGACCGAATGACCAAACACCAGCGTTTCTGACTAAACACCTGTGTTTGGGCTTTCAGATGAACACGCGGAAGACTCAGGGACCTGGGCACAAGAGAGCTGCTTCGCAAGACGTAAAATAGCCTGGGAGCTAAGAGGATAACGAAGTGGCAAGATGCAGATTAAGTGACACTGAGGCTTTTTCTTATTGGCCCAGTCCGCTGTAATACTTTCATCTTTTTTCCCCCCCCTAATTAAAAAACAGACACACAGAGAAAGGAATATTGTAACTTCAACCAAGACATGTTAGACACAACTATCCAGGCATTTACCTAGCAGAATACAGATGAGCAGTGCCTTAAAATGGGAACCCACACAGAAGAGGTATTAAACACTATGGTTCTTCTCAAAGCACAAGTGTTCACACACTTGGAAAAAAAATAGCACAGAATGAAATATGCTCTTAAAGGCATCTTTACTAAATCCAATATCTTCAAATTTGTCTTCTAGTGGCCTTCCATACATCATTATGAGATGGTGTTTCAAGAGTGGGTACCGCAACTGAAGTGGGCAAGCTACAGAACATGTATCTACATCCAGACAGCCTTTTAACGTGAGCAAAATTAAGCAATCACTTCATTTCAATTTCCTTTTACAGATTCGCATCTTCATCTTACCACAAAGCCCTACAGGTTTAAAAACCCATCTCTGACAGAAGAGGTTACTTCCACAACATTCAGTTTCAGTTTTATACTGTTTCAAAAACTCACTCTTCCATTTCAACTGTGCTGTCTGGTTATCCAGGGCTTCTCTCATTTATTATGTTAAAGTAGCAATAACTCCGTGTTCTAAAATATAATTATTATACTGATTACACACTGTTTTACTGCCACTCAGTATGTAAGAGCTGTCAGAAAAAGCAGAAGCATTTTGATGAATTTTTCTGATGACAGAAGAGAGTCTCTTCAATTAAAAGCAGAAATAGGATGCTATTTAATAAGAAATCAATGATACAAGAACTGGGCAACAAAGAAGCACAAATTACATGGTCTGTCAGTTTGAAACCAGTAACTCCTCTGATAAATGGCAGTATTCTCCCCATGGGAAAGGACTGAAAACCTGAGTGTATAAGCCCATCACAAGACACTGAGACACACCAAAATGACACGGCCATAAAAAAGGGTTAAAAAGACCCAAACCCAATAAGCCTCAGTATCTTATGAACGGAAGGATACAGTGACCTCCAGGGTCTGCACTTGGTGGGACAGGAGACCCTTCCACGTCTCTCACGTTCCTGTATGTCCGTCTGCCAAACCAGACCGCAGAAAGCTGAGCTCTGCAGGCAGGATGGAGTCAGCTCCATTCCCGCACAAGAGTGCAAACCAGCCAGGGAGGCACCTAAACGACATCCTCCAGCGGCCGAGAACCCTTGTGTTACTGCATTTGGACTCAGAGTACCAGAGAAGATTGCTGTTTAATTTGTAATTAGTAAGGATGTATAATGTATAATGATTTGGGGGAACATTCCCCTACAGAGAATTTTAGTGTGAGTAGTCAGCCCTGACATTATTTAGCTTTGATATACATGCTCCAATACAGTGCTATTCGGTAGGGGACAGAAAAAAAAAAAAAAAAAAAAAAAAAAGGGTACTCAATCATACTATGAACTGAGAAAATCAAAACTACGGATAGTTGGTCAGTACTCAGGTGTAGGAGGGACTCATATCCCTGAAACTTTTTTTTAAGAACAAAGGTCCAAGAGAAACTTATTTCAGCAATTTTCAAATGAAATGATTCATATTTATAATTTAAGTGAAATGGAACAAAATTTGATTAAAAGCAGCAAGTGTGTGCAACTTCCTGTAACTTCAAAATTTCAATTCTAATTATGTGTTGAGAAATATAATTAAAGTCATCTGCATACAAAACCAAATGTTATTTACAAATGAAAAATTAGAATTCCTTTGTTTCCTCAATAGCTTGGCTCATTAAGCAAATTTAAATGGAGTCACTGATGCTTTGCTGTAAAATGTTTGCCGTTTCTAAATCAATGTTGATAAATTTCACTCTTTTTACCACTGCAGTTTTCCAGGTCTCTGACATATCGCTCAAGGAGTTTACTGGAAGAGAGGGGGCTCGGGAGGAGGGTCTGGAGCTTGAGCCAGGAGAGGGCGCGCTCCGGCCGCCGGGCGAGACGTTCGTAACCGCACCGGCACATTTCACACATGAAGTTTTCATTTTACAGCAGAAGAAACTTTAAAACCTTTCAACTCTCTCACTGTGTTCTGCTAACAGTGTTTGCCTAGGTTTACTAAACGTGATTTCTGTTACTTGTTCTCCCAAAAGGCAACCATTATCCTAGGAAAAAGTATTAAAAACAAGCCTTCATTTAGAGAAGAGGAACTGTCATAACAGCTCTTACTATTTTACACATTCAGCTGTGTTAAGAATACTTCTGTACTAAATTTTTCATTCTTTAGATTGACCCGATTAGACTGGAGTTATTAAACTAAAATAAAAAAAAAATAATAAAAAAAAGACCACACAAAATAGCAAGGCCCCAAGTATTCTCACTTCACTGCAATTACTTCCAAGCGCTCAAGCACCTACATTTTCCTTACTCTTGCATCTGTTGCATGAGATCCCTATACTGTCTCAAACCACAAGGGAAATCATTGGATACATTATAAAGAAAGTATTTGTCCAGACCTGGGGGAGGCTGGTTAGCTCATGGCAGGTTACTTCACCAGTTCATCTTCCCACTATCTTAAATTCCTGTCAGTTTCCCTATCTGTCATTTGAAAGATACTGGGCTGCAGACATCGTAACCCAGCACGACTACTTTCTGGTTTTCTTATTACAACATTTAACTGGAAAATAACAAAAATACAGTAAAATTTATCTAGAAGTCCAAACATAACTGTCATATGAGCTTTCCAAATTTGGCGATGTATACAGGGCCTGTGTACAGTATGCCGTTTGAAACATTTTACAGATTCAAAAGCACAGGTCAGCTACACAGTTTTCTGGAATACAGTGAAAAGCTGGACCCCAGATCTCACATGCACTTGAACATTCAGTAATCACTTCAAACACTCTCAAGTATTTTTTTTTCAGTTTTTTAATCCTAACAGAGGAAAACTTATTTTTTCACTCAGTTCTGCCTTCATTACACTCAGCCAACTGCTTATAAAAGATGTCAGTAGAGAACACCAACTACTACTAAAACCCACTGAATTTCTAGTAGTCTGATACAATATATAGAAACCGAAATTCTTTTTTTTTTTTTTTTTTTTTTTTTTTCTCCTTTCCTCCCTGAGAACATAGGTTGTGTTAAAACAGTCAGAAAACATGTTTCATGGGGCTTTAAAAATCTGGTAACTTCTCCAACAGAACATGCAGCCATGTGAACTAGCACATGTAAAAGAGCAACCACGCATGCCTGTTTCCTAGAAAAGAAAGAAGTAAACACTTCCTTCTGTAATTCAGTTTACAGTATCAGATGCCGCAATACACAGCAGTGTTATGAAATTATTATATATCAATGTGATCATAGAGAGATTAAAACCAAATGCAGAAATATTACTTGAACTTCTAACCTTAAGATATGAGGAATTACAAGACATAGCTAAGAGGCAGAGTGAGCTGATTTCAGGACCGACATTTTCAACAAAGATGATGGCTACGCCGAGGTAGGATCACTGAGTCTGCTATGAAAATTTAAACAGAAAGCAAGACAGTTGCTTCATGAAGGAGTCAGTATACGTAGGAGCAATTAAGTAAGATTTGAGACTACAGTTGAAGATGTCAAAGAGGTAATTGGAAGTTAGAGGGGCCAACGGTCATGAAATGGAAGACAGACTGCGCTCCTGCGGAAGGCGTGCTCGGGAAAGGATTGTAAGGCTGAAATGGTAGCAGAGATACTGTGATTAGTTGATAGGTCCCTGCAATCAACAAGGCTCAAATGTAAACTGAGGTACTTGAGGCAATTTTGATAGAGACTGATTAAGTAACTGGGATTCTGTTAAGACAAAGGTTAATGTATTTGAGATGAAAAGATGAAAATACTCTCTCTACAAAATGAAAAGAAAAAAACCTACTACAGTAGAAAAAATGTAACATGGAACCACCTGAACACTTTTTTTTCCAAAATCAGAACAGATTTTGTCTCCATTCATTTCTTTTCTAATACGCTTCTCATCCAGTCTCCTTAATTTTGTTTTTAATTATAGCACTTCAGTCTTAATTTCTCTAATTCTTTGTTTAAAACTGAAAAAAAATCTCTTAGCACGTAAGTTGAAGAAAGGCTTTCTTCTTCACACAAGAACAGAGGTGTGGGTTGGCTAAAGTAGAATATTATGCTCGTCAGTCCAAAGACCATTCCTTTCTTAGATCATTTCTTTTGCACATCTGAAATAGTTGGGAATACAGATGAAGGCCTGCAGACAGTGACAGGTATATCAAAACCAGAAGTAGTGCATACACTAGATATGAAATAAAATCTATTAAAACAGTAGCTGTTTTTCTTTTTTTGATTAAAAGCCCCAGTTTCAGTATAAATAAGCTTTCTGCAAAAAGCACAGTAAAAACTGTTCAGAAGAAGTCTCAATTTCAAAGCATGAAAAAAAAATCAAAGTAAGCTCTGAGGTAACATCCAGATGCCTGGGGTAAAGCTTTCTTTGAACATGTAGGGCAAAGGAGGCTTGACAAGGTTGGAGGCATGGCAGATCTCAATTTGATACAGCTTGAGAGATTTTTCCCAAGGCTGAAGTCTAGAAAATTCAAAGAGGGTTTTGTTTTGGGTTTATTTAGCATCTCTATTTCTCTACCTTGTCTATTAGACCTCAGAGTATTTAGTGGTCTTCTGCAACCTCAACATCTACTGCAGTCTCTCACGTAATGCTAATAAATTGCCTGTCTATAAACTTCTAATTTTATTATGCATGTTCATTCAGATGGTCAGAACAGAATTTTAATGCTCATATTTAAAACCAAGAGAAAAACACTGTCCGTTATTTTATTCAAGAAACCCACCCATTAAAGAGATAAAATGTCACGCTGACAACAACAAAGAAAATCTATGAGAGTACATAAAACACAAGGAGATTGCTCAAACCACTGACGTCTCAACAGCAAAAAGCCTTCTCATAGGGACACCAAAGTCCCTTAGATGTTTTACTGTAATGTATGCTTACATTATACTTGCACATCAAGTATAATTTATCAGCCTTTTGGTTTTACATTTAATTCAAAAAACAGCTGCTTCTTCTTTTATATTAATATAGACATAAGGAAGCATTTGTTCTTTGGAGATTATCCCTAAACGCGAATCCTGAGGAGGCTTCTCTTCAGTTAATTTAGTTCCCTGACCACATCACATGCGAGGAATATTACTTATTGTACTGCAGAAAGCAAATTAAGAGGTAATACTTATTTTTGAAATAAGCATTATTTTCAGAACTGTCTCAATAGTTTTACAATCCACTGTATCTGAAAGACCAAATATAAAACCATTATTAATGTCAAGCCACTTTAGATAAATTTGTCCAAGACAAAATATTTTCCTTTTTATTTTTTTTTATTTGCTCGGAGGCAAACTTCTACTATAAGAAGTGTTGTAAACTCAGTATTGCTATTCCTTAAAAATAAGGACCCACAGTGTCCTTGTACATGCACAATGTTTCACATATCACAGCACAAAAATCAGAGAACAAATTAGCACGGAGAAGAAATTTATCTCCCTGAACAGAAGCGCGTGTATCTCATCAGAGCAGTAAGATTTAATGAACAGCTACAGCAAGGCAACAGTTTATGTCTGTTAACTCTGAAACAGTTTTAAAAACCACGCAAAATAACAAGCATCATTTACTTACAGTGTGTGACTCCAGCCAGGGTTTGATAGAAGGTAGGGGTATCGCTGTCATCAGTGAGTGTCACATACACACCTCCAGACAGCAGCCAACGGGAAAACGTGAAAGCGTCTTTGTTGTGCAACAGCCAAACCCTGAACTTCTCATAGTTTACCTTTTCACTCTGTAAGATAAGTAAGAAAATGTGAGCTGAATTTCTCTGCTTTCTCAGTACCAGTAAGCAGGAATCATCCAGCTGTATGAACAAGAATTGGGACAATCTCCTATAAAAGTAAGTACTCATTTTTATTCCCCCCCCCTTTGGAGCCATGCCCATTTTTCCATTTCATTCCAAAATACAGCACTGGGAGGGAAATTAGACTCCTCAGCTCTCTCTGCATTTCAGCCACCTACTCAATGTGGCCTTTGAAAAGTCATTTACTCTGCACCTCAGGTTAAAGGGATTATAAGAAAAATGGTTACTTACCACTCAAAGTAACAGAGGTTATTTTTATGAATTTATGATGATAGATAAAAGCTCTTATGTGCCAAATAACAGGTGCGATAAAATCATAAACGTTCTGTTATAGCTGAGCAAGTATACAAACACTTAACATAGAAAAATTAGATTTGTGAATAACTAATAATATGATTAATCACTGCAGTAGCATGTCAATTTTTTGCCTCTGTTGACCAAACCCCATGTCAGAGCACACATGTATAACATGGCATTCACGGTATCTCCTAACTCGGTCTCTCTTGCTGGGTGTCTCATGGAACCCCCTGTTCAGGAATACATAAAAGCTGTAGCTTCACAAAGTTTAAATGCTGGGGAGGCTGTTTAAACCATTTAGTTGAATGGTTTCCAAGCTGTGGCCATGAAACCATAGGTATCAGCATACTAATTTCTACAGTACCTACAAAACTAACTAAAATAAAAGCAAACCTGTTATCAGTAAACAAACACATTATACTGAGATCCTCATCTCTGTGGGAAATAAACAGGGGTCTGCAAAGTGAAAGATGTTTCAAGTCATTGATTATTTAAACTTCCCTAATATCACAGACCATTAAACTTCACTGAATTACACCTCTAGAATTACACTTCAACAATTTGCATTTGGCCACAGACTATCTGCAACTGCCAACTGCAGAAAATTGAAAATCCACTCCTTCCTTTGCCAGATTGCTCACACAGTTAATCACCATCACTGCTAAAATATTTGCTTCACATGACAATTGTAACGGATTATTTCAGGTCCCAGGTACTAATAATTTTTATGCCTCTTTTTCCTAGACTAAAGATTGCTACATTTTTCTCCAACAAATACATGCAGAAATACCCCAGTACTCACAGCCACTATCAAAGACTTCCACAGGGTTATAATTCAAGGAAGTCACGATGCTACATTGCTATTCCGTCACCCATTTAATCTGTATACATCCACACTACTGACTGACAGCACGGTCCTAACTTTCCTCTTACCAACACTGTTTCTGATCCTTCATCCCTTCTCCTTTGTGACTGCATTCACATTAGTGCAGTCATGTGGCAAAACAGATCTGGCTGAAAAATAACCTACAGGATTAGCAGCTACAGAAAAAGGGCTTACTTCTCAGCCAGATCAGTTTCCCAATCCAGCTCATCTAGGGATCATACAAATACTTGAGCCAACAAAGGTAGAAGAATGAATGAGAGTCAGGAAAAGGGTAACTCAACAACATGGACTGTGCAGGATTTAACCCATTATGGAACCACTTGCTGAAGCAAAAAACACTGTACTGCCAAATTACCAGAGAAGAAAAAAGCAGCCCACTTTTATTTTTATTTTTTTTTAAATATCTCTAACAGTTTGGATCAGATACAAAATCATTGTCTTACTACCTGTTCCACTCTCCTTTCCCCCTACTTTTTGCACTGCTTTCTGTACATGCAGCGAGAGCTGGGTCAAACATTTCACTAAGACTTTGCTTTGTTCCAACCAATTAGAGGAAGGACAAGGAAGAAGAGGGATGGGAAAACTTGGGGAAAAAAGCATTTGAAGCAAATAATGTTTACAACTGAGCTATGAGAGCAATAGAGGTATCACTGAATCTGTTTCCCAGAAACAAGGGTATATCTGGGGAAAACTCAGCTATATCTCAAAGCTTGTATTTCTAGATGAGCACACGCAATAATTCTGAAGAATAGAAGTACCCATAAACATCATCCTTGAAAGCATAAACTCATCTGCCATACGGCAGGAAGGAAGGCCCACAGCAGGAACATTAAACTTTCTCACTCTCCAGCAATGACCTAGTATGATTAACAGGCCAGTAAATCCTGATGAGTGGGTTATTACACTATTTTCATTTTAAAAGAAAAATCAATATACAGCATTTTCTTGAGCAGGAAAATGGTATGAAGCCAGATTTGATACTTCTCTTCCTGCAAGTCTTCATAAAGTATTTCTGTATTCCTTGGACAGTGTGCAATTAACTTTGAGGGTATAATTCATCACACCATATTGATGGGAAATTATAAATAGGAAATACTGAAGTGGGTCAGCTCCAGAAACCGGACTGCAGTATACGTATGATTTACGATTCCAGCCAAGAACGAAGAATGTAATCATTGCCTACAAAGCCAACATGATACCACCGCCAGATTAAATGAGTCTACCCAGCCAATGCCCATAACCAAAGTTATCTTCAATACAGTACAATAAAATCTAAGGTAATTAAGTAACCTGACATCCACAAATAAAACTTCTAGTCAATCAGTTTTTCAGTGGAATGTGTAATGATGACTAGATTTTGCCGATCTAAAGCACAAAAACCTGACAACTCATCAGGATCACTCGTACCAAAGAAGTACCTGTGAATATTTAAAACAACAGCCTGGTTTAGAGGAGGACTTCAGCAAGATTCATAAAGATTACATCTCTCAAACCACCTAAAGCATAAAGAAATGTTGTAGCTCCTGCAGGCAAAGGGAGACAAAAGTAATACTATAAAACTATTATTTTTAAGCAACCACTGCTGGTAGGCATTTTTAAATCCAAGATACAGATTTTCTTTCCCCTCTCAGATCTGTGTTCTAGATTTCTTCCCCAATTGCAATAAAATGTCCACACTATGAAATAGATTTCCACTAGCAATATCAGTATTTAAATTTACTTGATAACATGATTACCCTTGGGGAATGATATCTTTCAAACTAGCATAGCAAGTAAAGCAGCATGGAGAATGCCAACATTTATAGCAAGCTGCTGTTCACATCAATACAAATTACATGTAATAACATTAAAAACTACGTGCTTTTACCCAATTTAAGCAAGATCAATTTGTTCCCATACATGCACAAGCATGTATATGTCAGAGAAAAACAAACTACCCGATGTAATTTTCACTTTTTTGTAAATGCAATAGGATAAAACCTGTATGAAATACCTCAGAGAAACATTTCTTGAGTGACTCTGGGACTTTCCCATCAACCACATGCAGCATCTTCTCCATCTCTTCACGGACAACATAACTCCCAGATTCATTAGAAAAGAGACTGAAAATGTCTAAGGAAGTAGAGATATGTTTAAGCAACTATAGTAGCTACATTTCCAAATACTAAGTTTACAACTGGCTGAGAATGCCAAAGGCTGTGCAACAACTAAAGGACTAAAAACTTAGGTTGATTCAATGTCAATATAGCTCAACAAGGTTTAGGTGAAGTAGTATCTCCTTTTTCTTTTACCACTGTCCGCTAATCAAAAGGCAAATAAATTACTATCAGGTCAGATTAACGAGGAAGACAAAACAATAGAAGTCAGTAGGCAGATGCTTTCATTTGTTTTGAAAAATATCAATGCCATCCTCCTTCCTCTGCCCACAGACAGCGATCAACAGTCTTTCTGTAGGATCCTAACATTTACATTCATGATGACTTACCAAATATTTCATTTTGGTCCGTATAGAAAACAAAAATGCACTGGATTTCAAAATATACAGCTAAAAGTGTCTAAAAAAATACTATATTGGTAAATGTATGCCCTGGTTACGTATAAAAATAGGGACTCAGTATACCAGAATTTATGTTTGCTTTCCATAAGTGTATTTCACACTCATCCTGTTGTTACTGCCGTCAGTTACATTACTTACATTTTGTCTTCTCTTCCTCTCTGCCTCTTGTAAGTAGAACTAATCCCACTATCAAGTTGTTGAAGTGCAGCCCTTTGGATATTCCTCCAAATGAACAGTAGATAACCTAGGAGAATAAAACAGAGACGTTAATCAAAAAGTTAACAGGGAGAACAGAGATGTCAGAACTAAAAGCAACAACTGAGGTTCCATCTTCTGTGATTTTTACGCTAGTCACCTCATATTCAGCTAAACACACTCCTAATATTGTTATGGAACTCCTCCAGTACCTGGGAAATAGCCTTTCCGGGTCTTTTATTTAGTGAAATGTAGGTACTTTTCATAAACAGTTATATTAAAAATAAATAACTAAAAGTTAGTATCCTCCAATGAAGACGGCTTCTTGCTTGTTCACTGGTGCTATTTCCCCAGACTTCTTTATCAAGGCAATGAAGACCTCCTCCAGACAAGGCTCTGACAGGCTCAAAGCCATCACGAGGCTGTTAGAGCATCAAGTGCTTCATTGCCCCAATCACAGGAGATGTACTTCTAGTAAGCCACCAAAAACTACTGCTTCAAAAACATGTGGCACACACACAAAACCCTTCCATCAACTATGCCTTAACTCTCTTAACACTGCAACCGTTGCTAGAATGACCAATCTAGTACCCTATTTTAACAGTAGTATTACAATCTTTCGTCCAAGAGAAAGCACTAGAAATCAAGACTTCTATTCAGAAGTTACTTGGAGATCCACAGAGCAGCCACCGGGCACAACGCACGCAAGGGAAGGGCTGAAGCATTTACCTTTCACACGAAAGTCTGTACACTGCAGCTTAACTTACTCAACAGCATCTTAACAGTGATTCAACATTAATATATGAGATATGAAGGATGCAAGTCATTTTAGAACAAACAGCAACTACTTTTAGTAAACAAGAATTACCAACTCACTTATTGCAATGTATTACTTCATCTTGCCTCTAATATGACAGAGCACAAAGGAAAACACGTATGCTGTACTGCTCTTCAAATGGACTCCTCCTGTAATCCCAAATCTATTCCTACAAGCACCAGTACTTTATCAGTATCACAAGACAGAAATCTGTATTAGATATTAGAATTCAAAGCAGTCAGAACTTAAAAATTATTCTTACATAGAAGACTTATTTCAGTGACTATGTCTTTTAATTTGATTTTCTTATAGGTATCACACTGAGCATCTAACTACAAAGAGAAAGTATTAAGTTTAGTTGATGGGGAACTATTGCTGTGAAAGACCAGAACAAAGTGATTTGTCACTGATCATGGTTTGGATAGCAGACTTATTTGCTGAATTTGTTTTTTAAATGTAGCTTTTTCAGATGGAAAGACAAAGAAATGGAGATCAACTTCTATTAAGAAAAGTGATGTGCACATTTTAAATAGTATTTTCTTTGCTTGCATCTCAATTACATTCTAAATAAACAATATTAAAACCAGGATGCGTACATGCAGTTATATATTGCTTTTTCATTTTTCTCCAGTACAGCCTTGACTATATTCTTCATATGAAAATTCAGCCAAATGGCAATAGCAGACTTCAGAGGTCAGCACAGCTTCAGAATTATTGTGGACAGATTCACTATTTGGTGTATTACTCACAAAGCAGAGCAAATAATTAGTAAACCATGGGATGAAACCCACAGATCTTAACTGCAACACCTGTATCCCTTCCCCCTGCTTTTTGTTTGTTTTTAAAGAGATGAACTACAACCAGATACAATTCTAAACAGCTAAAGCAATATTCACTTTTTGACCTCCTAAGCACTGTTTTTTGTTTTTTGGTTTGTTTGTTTGGTTTTTTTCCCCTTTGAAACCACAAATGCTTGAGTCTTTTTTGCAAGCCTACCAAAGAGGCTATGACACCTTGGTGCCCACAGACAAAAATCCATCAAACTACAGAATGAAAACACTTGAATTTTTTTAAACCTTCCACCATAACCATCAGGAAACATTTACACTCACAGCTGACTAGAAAACAACAGTGAGAGATGGTATACGTGATTGGAGTGACACTCCTCTTCTAGACTATCAGCAGCTCTGGAAAAAACGGATGTCACTAACTGTATCTTAAGTGGGTGAAATTCTGTTAATCTACGCAACAAGTTTTAAACACATCGAAACAATCTACTTTTAAACCATCATAAAACAAAGGCATTACAGGAATGTGCAAATTCTCATATTAATCAGGACTTCAGTTTTGAAGTATAGAAGTTGTTACAGCACAAAATTTACCACTGTATGAGAACCTCCCACAAACAGCAGAATTAGGATCATAAACCTACCAGATGCATCCAGTGAACACTATAGTATGATAGATTTATCTTTGAAAAAAACATGGGAATAGTTCTAAACCAGATTTTAAAAAATAAATAAAAACTACATTTAAGTATGATTAGAATTTTGCCTGTCTCTTTGCAGATACATACTGCCTACAGTTTTGTTTTGTTTTTTTGGGGGGAGGTTGGGTTTTTTTTTTAAAGTACTTTCCATCATCTGCCTCTCTTAACATTGTAGTTGCACTGCTGGTTTAAACCAGTGCTAGGCTTTCCCCTGCCCCAACAACTCATTCTCACCCACACTCCACTTCCAACACCTATGCCAAAACAAGCATTCACGCAGCAGGTCTGTGGACGAAATCAAGGAACCAACTTACATTGGAATTAACCATTTCACTAATCCAGCTGAAAGTGGGTGACCTCAGGGTGAGAATAAGTAGCCAGGATGAAGCTGACTGGGAAACTGGTACAAAATAACTACGTAAATGACATTTCAAGTATTACAAGAGAATTTCTATACACTACCATAACCATGGAGGACATTCCGTGTAATCAAGTGCAGTCTATTATCAGTTGTGCCCTTCAAAGGAGTCAGATATCACAGGGAGGAAACCAGTTCTCAACAGGCTGAAATCCCTTTGCAAAACATAAACACCACATCTCGCAAAATAAGACCGAAAAAAGTCACCTTCTTGCTGATGCAGATCTATATGCCAAGAAAATGTTTACCAAAGACCTGACAGTTGTCAATATTTGTTATTCCAACTGTAAACTAGGAAATCAGTAAAGTACTTCAAAAGAATTAGTGCCTTTTACACTGATAAAGCAAAATGTAACAATGTTTGTTGCCAAAAGATTTATTTACCTTCAAACAAATAGCTGAACACTGGAAACAAGACACTGGAGAAAATAAAATCTTCCTGTGTTGTTAAAAAGAACTGCTTTTGAGGTCATCTGCTGACCTCTATATGCTATGAATAAAAGAAAATTTAGCTTCCTTAGTGGTTTAATCACTTACAATAATGTTTCATAACAAATCACTTGTAAATCACAAAGTGACAGTAATCTGACACTTTTCACAAACAGTTCTGAGTAAAGACGGAAACAAACTGACAGCAGTTAGAGGAAGCCTCTGTAAATACGTTCAATAAGATCACTGTGAGGCTTTGAGACTGTAGTTCTTCCTATTTTTAAAGAAAAAAAAAAAAAGGGGGGGAAAAAATCAGCTGAAAATTCCCAAAGAATATATTATATGCCTACTGACCTCCACATCTGCAGATGCGGACATATGTCTCCTTTGGGCCTCTCGATGATAATGGTGTGTGGCTCAAAAAATGAGCTTCAAAAACATCTAATGACAAAGCTCAGACAGATCTGTTTCCTCAAACACCTCAGCCTAAATGAGTTGGGATGCTACAAGAGGTTCACGAGGTTAAGAGGAACAAGAAGAAAATTACTGGAACCAAAAGCCCTCTTTCTATCCCTTCCTCCCCCTCCAGTAACAGCAGTCACAGTGCCGCAGCCAGAACCCTCAAGCACAAGGAAAGGCTGGAAAGGAGGGCTGAGTACCAGAACCATGAGTAAGTCACTGCTCTGACTGTCTCGGCTGGTTTCCATCTCAAGTGAAAATTAGTCCCAGACTGGGAGTGACCAAACAAAACCAGGCATGGGCTTGTCAAGGGCACTGGACAGATCTGGTTAAGCCACATAGCGCTGTAGTGGCAAAGAGAAGAAAAGGAAATACCTAAGACAGAGTAGCTACATT
Source organism: Podiceps cristatus (assembly GCA_000699545.1). Taxonomy (NCBI): domain Eukaryota; kingdom Metazoa; phylum Chordata; class Aves; order Podicipediformes; family Podicipedidae; genus Podiceps; species Podiceps cristatus. The sequence continues at coordinate 26,188 of KL257829.1, read as the reverse complement.
ACAGTTACTACTCTAATGCCTGTTATGCTTTGTGTATAACCAGGTGCAGAAAATCTACCACTGTTGCCTCTCCAGCAAGAGAAGCAGACTAGCAGAATTCATTTGCAGAATGCAATCTGGACGACCTCTGAAGAAGCACTGGGAAACAAGGTAGTAAAAAATCCTACGATTTTGTTCACCTTTCTATCATAGTTATTGCCAGACGTAATGGTGAAGCAGAGAGACTCCCTGAAGACACTTACCTCGATATAGCTCTATGCATTACCTGCAGTAAATCCTCTCCTTGTCCACCCATCAAGCTATCACTTTTCATTGCTATCCACTTAAAACTATTAAAACATGTCTGAAGGCAAATAAATGTGAGGACAATAACACAGAAGGATCTAATTCTACAGAAAACATTATGCAGAACCTGCAGTTTCATTCCACTGTAAGACACAGCGCTACCCAAATATATTAACTTCCCATAGGGTGCTCCGATCATCCTCTTCTCTTACTAATGTTAATCCATTTACAAATGCTTGAAGGGCCCAATTATTAAAACTAAATTCATGCTCTATTTGGATACAATGACTGTGTATGCTTCATGGACAATGTCATGGCAGAGATCTGAATTCCACATTTTCTAAGTCTAATCATTCTGATTTCACAAGATGCCTTCAAGCCGACACTGCAGTATAGGTAAGCAGTTCACCTTTACATTACATTGGAATCATTACTTATTTTTTTTTTTTAAATGTGCAACTAGCTCTGCTGAACACTATAGTCTAAATTTTAATATAACTGGTTTTGATCCAAAAAATAAAAAAATCCACAAAGCGCAAAAAATTCTTAGATTTCAGATTAATAGGACTTCCAAGACAAAAAAGGGTATATATATAAATAAGCAAATGAGAAATCACTGTTTTTCTTTCACAAATTTTAATAAAATAGGATCTTTTCTTTACACTTCATTCTCCACTCAAATGTAACCTTTTTGTGCTTTTAGACTTTGTAAGAATAGCTATTTTATAGATCACCTTGAATACAGCCGTCTCCTCTCTTCAACCCTCTGAAAGCATAGTTCTAATTCACACCCATTTCTGAGTTTTTCCACCCACTTCTGTTGAACTTTGTACGTTTATATTATGACATCAGCTGAAGGCCAAGTATTACATTTATACATTATAACATGAACAGTCAATGTCAAAATAAACACAGAAAAGGAATTCTATGGATAATGGCCAATGTATTAGTATTTAACATATGTAATTTCAACCATCAGCAGCTGGCATTACTTCCGAGTTCAGCTGCTTAATCATTCTTTGGGAAGAGTTTATAAACTCTGAATATTTATATAACAAATATAACAGAGATTAGTTAGATTAGATTTCTAAGGAAGAAGCTCCACAATTTTTCATATTAGTATGCTATTTGGAAAACTTCTAATAAGATGCAACATCAAAATATGCACAGGATGAAGTTAGGACGTCCTTTCTCAACATTCTTCCCCTCCTCATTCTAAAATACAAAGCTATTAAAACTGCTTTCTTGAAATATTATCAGCATTCCATCCTTCTACCTCCTCTGAACAATACTTGTACCCAAAACTGCATATGGTAATTGCATTATTTTCTTAGATTTTTTTTTTTTAAAAAAATGCTGTGTTCATACAGCTGACCACTTGACCAGCTTTCCTGCAGTTAAAACAATGCAGACACAGCAGATCTCCTAATTTCATTTTATTAATATCTTCAACTCCATTTTTCTGAGAGATCCTTTCACAACATTACTGTCATGAACACTTAAAAAATGTTTTGTGTGCACGACAATCATGCAAATTGTATGACCAAAGTTCCTCTGGCCTCAGTTCTCTGGTTTATGTCCCTGATGTAAAACTCTGTGTTTTTAATTTAATGAATTCCTGAAGGCCTATCACTACTCAGATATGAAAAACTATTATTCAAAACATAAAGAGAAGACAGCCCGGCAATCTGAGGCTCAAAATGATCAATTTTAGTGATTGAAAGGCTGAGAACTCAGAACAAGGCTTTAAGCTGCCTAATGACTTTGCCTGACTTTCCACATCCTGAAGCCAGGAATCACAAAGCATCCCTTTACGGTATGAGCAGAATCAAATCCAAATTTTGCCCAAACTTACAGTATTCAAGCTCACAGATACGACTATGGCATTGCCTGAATATGAATACTGAAGTACAGAGTAATTTGTACTAGAATTCAGAGAGGTAGATATGCTGGTTTTGATGAGATGACACCAAAACCCAATTATGATTCTTCCATTAATTTTATCTCACCGTCTGGAAATCAAGAGCTGCAGTATAACCATGAGTGTTAAAAGAGATAATCATCACCAAAACTGTGTTTTTAAGGACAGATTTTAAAAAAATAAAGTAGAAGGTAGCCAGCAGATATTTGAAAACCCAGAGCCAGTACTTGTGACCAAAAGTTTACTTCATCCAGAACAGTAATTTAATCCTTAATGCTAGCATAAAGGATAAAAATGTACAAGTTAACTCATAAAGTAAAATTCTCAACATTTTATATTATTTCAAACCAATCGTATACTTTGTAGGATACATCTTTTGTTTAATCTTATGGGCTACTAAGAGTCAAAGCATCCAGACAACATATAGAGAAATTAATTCTGAAGGCATGCTTTAAGATATGGGCAAATCATATACTTTTTTTTTTTTTAATTTGATAGTGATAAATAACACTCATTGCAATTTTTCCTGTCAGGCGCTTGAATACTGACATAAAAATCAAACTGTTAACTATATTACTATATACTGAAGCAAGTAATATCACCTTCTTCGTCAACACTTAGGGAAAACAGAAAAAAAGAACAGAAAAACGATTGTGCTTAGGAAAAAAGTAACTCTACCACAGTGTTAAACCTTTTGCAATGCACACTTCACTCCTCACATTATCTAAATAAAACTGGAAGACTTCTATGCTGCCTGTGAGGTCAATAACACTGAAGATACCAGAAATAGAAGCTGTGATTAGAAATGGCATGGAGTCAAATATCATTTGAAAGGTCTGGCTAATCTTTTTTTTTTTTTTTTTTCTTTACCAACAATATTTTAATTTGACTCTCTAGACACTATGCAAGAAAGTATTTTTTTAAACATGCAAGTAGGCAGGATGGTATTACTATTTTTTCAATATATACACACAGGGTATTTAAATCCATGTAGCATATTTTGATTTTGTCTATTTTTCAGTTCATTTATAGATTTATTATACATAAAATTATTTTTAAGAGCTTGTAAAGATTAATCTGCACTTCAGAAAACAAAGTAAAAGCCAATGGAATCTTAGAGAAACCAACAGCAAGTGCATCTCCAGAGCAAATAAAACCCTCTGTTATAATTGCTACATATAGTGTTAAAACTTCACAGCCTTTTACTTCCCAAAATTTACATCTGGATATTCAGGTTTACTTCCAAGTCACCTACCACCTATTAGTTGGATTAGAATCAGTAGCTCAGTCAAGTCCAAATCAGTGAACACCCTGGACAAGTCTGGAATATTATCTTCATATAGAGAATGTACATTGTGATATTGTATGAAAAATGGAAAGAAATTAAATTAACTCGTGTATCTGTATAGGCATATTTGTCTGTGCACATCTATAGGTGAACACTTATCAACCACATATGCCTCCCCAGAAAACCAGCAAGTTCATAGATTACCTCAGCAACTTTTGGAGGGACTCCATCACCAAGAACTTCCCTGATGAAGCACTGCTGAGTCATATAATATGAGAGTCCACAAGTTCTCTTGAAAGCATCTTTCAGTCGCTTTAGCTCTATGTCTGTAACTGTGTTGAGTGAGAAAAGAGGAGAAAAAAAAAAATTGGTCAATAAGGATGTCGTAGAAATGCAACAGATTAAGGACTCTCAAAATACTATACACCTTACATTTACCTTTACTATAAAAAGACAGGAAGAAATTAAACGCATGATTTCACCTCAATAGTGGGAGAAATCTGCCTACTAGAAAATGAGACCTAATAATCTAATCTTCCCCAAAAAAGTGAAGTAGCTCTAAAGTTAATATCAATGATTTCACCAGTGCACTGGCTAAGTTTGCTCTGATGACAATAGCATATTATAATTTGTTCTAAATTAAGCACTATTATTGTCACACAAAAGGAAAACAAGCTAGTTTTATGATCAATTTTAAATTCCATGTAAGCCTGAGAAATGATCTGTAACCAACAGTGGTGAATATTATTAAGAGCAGCTCCAATAGCATGCTTCAAGCAGTTTCATCTAGCAACCAGATTTTTTTATGTAAAAAAAAATACTTAATCACCTATTACATTCTCATTAGACAATACAGTGAAGCCTGAATACTACAGTTAAACTTTGGAGTAAATATAATTCCTCGCCTAAGATTTTCTTGCACAGTCAAAATCATTGCCAGCTAAAACCTGTTCAAGCTTGTTCACAGTCTGTAAACGTGAAAAGTTTTATGACATCCCGTTTATACATGCACATGAGCTTCCTGAAAAGCAGTCCCTGCTTTCAGATTTTACAAGCATAAAGCAAGTATCTAACGAAGTGTTTAAGAAGTGAAGTATCTCGCTGAACAAAACAAGTCCTTTGTCAAAACTCAAGTTGCAGCAACTAACACACCATGACCTGGATCACAGCTAAGTTATCACGTAGTGCAGAAAGAGCTATTTACCATCTAGAAGCCAAAAGGAATGATGCTGTATATGACGGCTGTTTCACCGTATTTATAGAAAGGCATTTTCCTTCCCCTGATGTAACAAGCCAGACAGAAACAACATTGACATGGCCAAAAGCTTGTCAAGCTTTTTGTCAGCCAAAACAAAAAAACACACTTCAGAGTTTAATCCAGCACTCTTTTTAAAACTACTACATTTCAATTAATTCATTCATCAAAAGAAAAATCACTCCTTAAAAGTAAATCACATTGAAACGTTCCTCTCTGATTTTAATCCTAGTCAACATTGAAACAGACTAGTGACTTCATTTAACAATTGTGTGTAAAACCAGAAACTGGGTCATGTTTCTTTTCAAATTTTGTTATAGATTCTGGGCCCTTTTGACCAGAAAAAAATTCAAAGGATCTAAGAAATAAACCTAAAGTGTGACCTGCACAGCACTGGTGCTATCAATTAACATGGATTTGGCAAAAGACCTACTCATCATCATCATATATCTTGTTTTAATAAAGCAAGCACACTTTAATTATATGGCAGAAGAATGTTGGTATAATACTGTCACCTGGCTTATATGGTGTTTATATTTCATTATTTTGTATTAACATCTGTCCACAGAGTCACGTTCTTTCTTTGTGTCTTTACGTGTGATGCTTTAATGAATGCTCAAACACTGTTAGGCACACCAGTTCAAATTTTCTTCCAAGATTTTCCCTAGCTAACTAGAAACAGACCCTCAGGTACGGTATTTACAACCTGAAGCGGCATTCTTCACACTCCCCAGCTCTTCTGAATTATGGAAATAGGAAGCAAAATAAAGATTCTTTACAGAAACAGACCCTCACACCGCAGCCTCTCCTCCAAACATGCAAGAAATGAACAGAAGTGATTCACGTCAGAGGGACACTTCACCTTGTCTCCTCCCCACCTCTTCTGCACAAAGTAACTACAGCAATTTTTCAGCTAACAGGAACAACTCCCCACCACATGTTTAATGAGTAAAAGCTTGGGATTGCTAAGAGGATATAAAAAGGGAAAGCTACTGGCTTATTTTGGCAAGGTAAAGAGAAATACCTAGATCCTAGACAAAATCTAGCAACCACTCTTTGAGGAAAATATTTTAATTTATTGTATTTTTTTATATGCATGAGTACACGCACATTTTTGATAACAATAGACGCTGTATTTTTCTCCCCCCCAAGTTAATTGTGTTGAACTCCTCATCAGTTAATCCAATCTGGTTTGAGGTCATTTGGCAAAAAAGTTTATACACAAAGTATTAACTAACCAGATACTTCCAACTTTACACTCATTATAAAGGACTTTCAAGTAACCTAATTATTGCTTACTGTAAAAATAAGGTTGAAATGTACACAATATATACAGTCACTTACTAGAGCAGTGTCATTACTGATGTTTTTAGGTTTAGTTTCCTGGCTGCATAGAAAATTCAAATAATTTTAATTAAAAATTATGAGGGAAGTATCTTTTTTCCCAGCATTCACTCCTAACTACTGATTTTGTGCCCCTTGTTCCAGCTCGTTGGAGTTCCTCCCCAGCCCGGCAGCACAGCTCCGTGCGAGCTCAGCTGCACGCCGGCACAGCGCTGCGTTCCTGCCGCACCGACGAGCCCTGCAATTCCTGGGCAGAGCAGCTTCACGCAACTCTGCTGCCTTCCAGCTGCTCTCGCTGCTGAACACTCGTACTACAAAAGCACTTCTCTACAGGAACACAAGTACAATCTTGCCGAGTTATACTTGTGCGCTGTTGTCTTGCTAGGATTAATTAAAAGAAATATGACAGCCCATAGCCATATAAAGCTTCCAGTTACTGTTTTAATATCAAATGTTATTAATCCAATAAACATGAACTGACTATATGTAATAGGCTAGAATATAAAGTTACTTTAGTTAGTCAAGGACTTTCATAATCATAAAATTTACTGGCCCTTCCTTTATGAGATTTACCTGTGTTAACAGAAATTAAAGCAATTTTAAATCTAACAACCTTAACTGCAGACCGTATTAGTATTCCAGAGATATTTTATGTCTCACCTTCCATACCTAAGTACACAAAACAAGTTACGTATTTCTAGGTGTCACCGAAACGCAACCACCTCTCTGGTGACAGAACCGCACAGAGGCGTACGTCTTGTGCTAAGCTCTGATGTAAGACAGCGGTGAATCAATTTAACCTGGGCAGAGTTGGCAGTTTCACGGGACAGGGAAGGCCTCACCTCTAAGCAAATAGGTCTCACTGTATCACAAGTTTGGACCACAAGCACAGGGATGTAACTTAGGCCAACTACATCTGGGAGATACACAGTACAGCAAAGAGCACCGCATGCAGCAGTTATTGGTACTTCCTTGAGCACCTATGACTGCCAAGAATGTATTTCAGGCAGTGTTCAGGAATAGGAAAATCCAACACACGTACATATCTACCATGAAACACAGAAGTGACCGGGGTCCTACTGAAGGATGGGCTGGCAAGGAGAAGATTGCGAAGAAAACTAGTCAACCAATACTACTAACACCTTCAAAAAGAACAGTCAGTATATCATTTAACAGTAGGTAAGTTGATACTGCTAGTCCATGTTACATTTCAAAAGCAAGTTATTACTGCTAGAGACCACGTAATATTAGTGTTTGCACGTAGAAAACTACAAAACAGGTCACTGAATTACAGGAAAGGTAATTACTTCCACTCCTTCCCCAAGACACATTAAAATGACAGATGCTGGCCATTTAAAATCATCTGCAAAGCTTTGTAAAAATAAGTTTATTATACATTTATATACAGGAACATAAAGTACTACTGAAATGAGCAGAGTATAAATCAAAGATATTAGCAATGTTTACTATAAGTCTGGAAGACAAATAAAATAGTTGACTACAAAATCCCAACACCAAAGTACTGGTTATCAGAACACGTAAGACTTCCCAAAATAAGTTTACGGTAGCCAACACAGCAAAAACCATCTCCACATTTCTCCTACCAGTAACAGGTAACACAACCTCAGTATTATGGCAGAGAAAGCAAAGCAGTTGGAACTGCACAACTAATTCTTTACACCCCAAGACTACAGAAGCTAACTTTCTATTGTGAGGTTCTAATTCAAAATAATAAAACCAATTTTCAGTAGATACTGTATTCTTATTTTTAAAATTATATCTGCCTATTTCCAAAACCCACCATTGAAACAAATGGTCTTTTCCACAAAAGGAAAAGTCACAGACCATCTGTCATTCTGTCTAGGCAACTTTTACTAATACAAACCTTAATGCTACCTTGGCTGGATGGTTTCCAATAAAGTTAAAGACAGTTTAACAGAAGATTAGAGCTGCTTCCAACCCTCCAGGGAATATTCGAGCTCCAGTTTGTTTAATAAAGTTTAAATGAAACCATGCAACCTCAGCTAAAAATGTCACCGCAACTTACAGTAATTGTAACAAACGTTCAGCTCATTCAACTGTCGAGGATATTTTTAGTTTAATAGTGTTACTTAAAGTTAATGCTGTTTATATGTATTTACGACTCTACTATTTTTTTAAACTCACAACTGTCCAGGTAACAATTTCTGCAGTGCCTTCTGAAACAATCACATGATGGAAACCACCCTCTTTCCACTTCTTTCACTCCACATATTTATCACCAAGTCATCCTAGAGTTTTCCTTTTAGAATAAAACTGTATCTGAAGCTCAAACTATGCAAGCCTAGATGCCCAACTCCAGACAGACTTTATTTTGCCAACCACATAAAACTGACCTGAATTTCAGAGGGGATGCCCACCAGCTGTGTCACTGATATAAATGGGAGCTGCAGGGAACCCGTCTTAGAAAAAATATGCTACATTTATGTAGAACCCTAATGTTAGATACCCACATTCTGGACATTAGATATAATGTTCCATTTGAGAAAGGAAGGCAGAAAACACAGCTGAAGTTACTGCCTTCCTCCTCATCCTACTTAAAGCTCACAGGGGTGTGTAAAACCAAGGTTAATTATCTGAAGTACTTACTGTTTCTACTCCAATCCGCTAACATTTACATATGCTCAATCAACTACTCTCAAATTTAACATCTGTTTCTAGTCTAAATAATATACATAAAACAATAATTTATGTATCACTATTTCTCTTCAGGCAGCAGATACTATCTATTCCTTTTGCTTACCCATTCCGTAATGTTAAAGTACATCTTTAGGTGTACCTTAAGTTCTGTTTAACTAAACAAAGGTGGAGGAAATCAACCCTTCCAGTGGAGCTTTGGCAAGTTTTGCAGATACATTCACCATTCATTTCAGAAACCTTTTTCTTTCCACATCCTGTAGCACTAATCCCACCTTCACCTTCTTGCCTTTATCTTGGAAGGTTTCAAAATGCATTGTAACATATGGTTCAATGTACAGCCCGACCTGTCACTTCAAGACAAAGGTCGTACTGAAAAGCAGAGGACAACTTTATACAAGCACCTGTGCAAGACTCAGAAAGCTGGGAAGCAAATATCTGTCTCAGAAAAAGTTACTCTGCTATTATAAGACTGTTAGTGAAATTTATTAAGAGTCATCATAAAAGTCTGACTACATAACTAAATATACCTACTATTCATACTTTTGCTTGTTGTTTACTTCCTCTCTTGGGAAAAATGATATAACCATTTTCTTCTAAGTCAATTCTTCACTAATAGAGCTACCTACATTCCATACTCTACCATACTTCCTTAGAGTCTAATGAATCTAAAGTTTGTACAAATTACCTCAATAGTATGTTTTATTCAAATACTTTAAGTAGTTAAAATCTGCCTCTCTTTTTTTTTTTTTTTTTTTTTTAAAGATGCAATACTGGGAACACTATTGAGGTCAAGAATATAAGAACTGCTGTGTACCACAGTCTCTGCTTAACACAAGCAACTAACTTCTACCTAAAGCAAGAACCAACAGAATAACTTATCTTCCCATCTTTCAGCATATGGCTGCTCTCCAACACCCTTGCAAAGAAGTTTAAAGATTTACAGATGCACTGAAGAGAAGTAACACCAAAATTTATGAGCACTGCTGTTTAAGATGCAACAGTTCACATGTGAACGTTAAGCATTGTAAAAAACAAATAATCATTTTGAAGGGAGCTTGTCTAAAGGTTAAAAGAAGTGGTTAGTCAGGCTTAATGGATTTATCACAGCTTACATAACATAATTACTATATACCTTGCCTATGACATGTGCAATGGGAGGGAGCACAGTAAATGCATTATTTCATTAGGAAAGTTAGAGCAGCCACAGAGATATCTTCCTTTACAATACTTCTTCCCCTACTCTTCAAAATCCAAGCACAACTATGCAAAATGCTGTGGTGACACAGAATGAGATACAAAATGCAGCTTTCAAAAGCATACAGTCGTCTGGTGCAGTGAAGGGTAAGAATAAAAGCATTGCATTTGAACTCTTTTAACACTGCCTGAGACATCCAGGCAAGAGACACTTAACCTCTCCATATCTTAGTTGTCTCATCACTAAAATGAATACCTGTTCTAGTCAACATCAGACAGCTGTTTGATAAATGATCTAAAATGTTCTGTAAAAGTACTGTAAGCTACTACTAAGGAGCTGCTTTAATCAGTGTAAAGGACAGAATCCCAATAGTTTAACTGAGGGTATGTAGAGTTAATCTGCCATGGCTACTATAAACCAACAGCCAATTAACATAATTATAACAAACTGGACACAGAAGCAACGCACATATCTGTTTTCTTTAACCTTACTAGAGAAAAGTAGTGATTGCTGAAAACATATCAGTGATTTGGTAACCTCTATTTACACTAGAATCACAAAAGTAACATGCAAATTGTGACTTCTATTTGTCTGAGTAGCAGTAGCAGCACCAAAAAGCTGATAAAATCTTTGTCTCAAAAGCCTGAACTATTTCATTTTGCTACATGAAAATAAATTATTTAGTTTACAGGTGACCAGAAAAAAAAAAAAAAAAAAGAGCCAAGTCAAGACAGAAGACCACAACATATCAACAATGCTGAAAGTCAAAACAGGAAACAAATTATTTCTTAAGCAGGAAGAAAAAAACAAAAACAAAACCCGAAAACCCCAAAACAAAACAGAGGGGATAAAAAGTTTAGTTAAGGTAAAGAAACTTTGAGTTCATCTTACAACATTATCTATCAGGGCTGGTACTCTTCCCCAGAACTGTAAGTATCAAAATGCCCACAGTTCTCTACAAACACACACACGGTCTGAATTTCCAATGTTACTACTGGGTGAAAAACAGCTTGCTATGTTAGTGCCTTAAAAAAAAACCACAACAAAAAATCCAAACAGCCCTGCAGATCTGAAATATACAGAGCAGGCAATAACTTGCAACCATCAGCATAACACTGCATTTATTCTTTACTAAAAACAACCAAACCTGAATTTTAGTAAAACAGACAACTTGATCATCCTTCAGAAACCAAGCAAAATTCATCTACCTCAAGCTCTTCCTGACTTCCAGCTCAGGTTTTAATAATTCTAATATTTTGATTTTTAAGTGACAATTTTACAGGTTCAATATCAAACTCACAGGGCATATAATTCTCTAACCAGACAATTATCTTCCCTGTAATCACTTGCTCAATATTTCCCCCAGGAATCTTCATCCTAGTTATACATGGAAATTTTATTACTTTTTTCATTAGTCTTTATTGTGACTTAATGGCTGCGGTTATGAAGTTGTCAAGAACCAAAGCAATTACTAAAAAGCTTCAAAGAAGTAAAACATGCAAGTGAACATAAAGTATGTTTAAGAACAAACCCAAACAGGAAAAACAAACTGCAAAATACAATTGAGAAAAATGAACCAGCTATGACTGAGAAGAAAACCTCCACACCCACCCGTTCCCGCCAAAAAGGAATCCACTTGAGAATATTTTTGGGAAAAACACAGACAAAAAAATCCTGCCTCCCCTAACAAAAAAGTTAATCCATTCTTAAGGCATCTTTCATAAAGAGTATCAAAAATGGCATTCAAATTAAAGAGTGCCTCTCACTAAAGACTTAACAGTCCGAACATGACATTTACTAATAATAGGAATTTAAGAATAACAGCAACACAGTTTTAGTATTTTTTTAAAAAGATAAAATTATTCAATCCATTTCTACTTTTTTCCTCCTACCCATTCTTTGGGTTTTGGTAGTAGCTGCTCATCCTGGGGATAAAGCTTTTCTTGGTTCCATCAGACCTAACCATAATGCGTATCAAAGGTTTCACATCTTGTGTGCAGAGAGCAGAAGAAGATTTAGTTATTACAATAGGATTTGCCAATTTTCTGTAACATGAATACTTAGCATTTATGTGATGCTTTTAATCTTCAAAGAGCTTACTTCTCACAGTTACCATCCTCAAAAAGAATGCCATTAAGTATTATTAGCCTGTTTTATCCATCTGTAAAGTATCTCCATCAGGGCACACACTGTCACATTGCTATTTGGATTATGTTTGCTTCAAGCAAAGCTAATCAGTACAGGTTCTGTGACAACCCTCCCCATAAGACTAGTGTGGATAAGAATTGCTACATAACAGCCCCAACAGTGAAATAATCCTCCCACCATCTGAGCACTTAAATCTTATTGGCTATATTTTATATCCTTGGGAATTAAAAGAGCCTAGTTTTATATGCTTACCAGTCCAACCCTGTAAGCCAGAGGAGAAACCTGAAAGAACCTGAAAATTCAGAAACCTCTGCAGATCATTAAAATAACTTTTACCATACATACGACTGCAAATTTAAGTGCAACAGACTGCAATATTAGGGATAAAAGTAATTACTGTTATCAATTAAAGAACTGGTAAAATTCTCAGTGACCGAGCAAAGCTATCTCTAGCCCTGGTTAATCACAGGGTGCCACCTTTCCCAGCCACAGGCCCCTGTCACAGCACTTACTGCTCCTTCCAAGATGAGGTGCTGTTACTGCTTTAGATGCTCTGAATAAATTATTGCTGACCCTGGAGAAAATAAAACCCACTCAGCTAGCTGACCACCACAGTCAGGCACAGAAATAGTGCAGAAAAGTAAAAGGGAAGGAGGCAGAGGCACAAGTTTTAAGTGATTTTAAAGACAAAGCATAAGCCATCTTGCAGCAACAGCAACAAAAACCCTGACCTCGTCTCCGAAGGACAGAAGCATGGACAAAAATGAATCAGGAGTTAGGGAATCCTAAAAGTAAGCAACCCTGTCTGGGATGCCTACCTTCACCTGAGCACAGTCGTCACTCTTCACCCAGTTTCTAACCTCTTCATTCCTTATTTTTCTTTCCTTTTCCACTACTATTTTCTTCTGATGCTTCTTCATAGTTTACATAGTTTTTACATGATTCCCTAGGATGATGGTTTTAGCTTTCAATCCTTTCAGTATTTAGAATGCTTGTTAAGATACACAAAATTACATTATATAACTAATTTCCAAGAAATAAACAGCCTATTAAAATGAAAGGCAAAGGCAAATGCCAACTATGTAAACACAGCCACCAGGTAAGGACCTTGCTACAAAATAAATTGCAATGTAACAAATATTTCACATCCTGTCTCCCAACAGTGTCAAAGATACTAAATGCAGCTATAGTATGAATTGTTCTTTAATTAAAAAAATATATATATAGTCTAAGCCTAAAAGTTAAACATAATCTGCAACTTCTGCATCAGAAAGCAGTGTTTCCTGTAGCCTTCAGTGAGGACGAAAAGCAAGGAGTTCTAACTTGCGATTGCTGGTATAGTTTTGATCAAGTATTTACTCAAGTGTTAGTCTCTGGCAGCTAAGAGAGCCAACTCGAGTTAAGCATAGTACTATGACAAGAAAAGAATAATAAACAATTCAGATAATATTTATACACTGCTAAATCTTAATTTCTAAAGTAAGAAGAAAAATATTACTCACTCGGAAGTCAAATGTTTTGGCACAAACACGTTACAGACATGCATGTATACAGACAGCTGATGGACAGTAAAAGGCTCTGCATTTTGAGCCTTCCTGTTCTCAACTCTTGGGGATACATCTGTCTAAAATATAATCTCAAACAGATGCAAAGTGAACTATTTCAGAGTCAGGTCACAAATTTATGTCTTCTGTTACACCGTTCTAAACACATGATAACAAGTTCGCTGTGCAGTCTGTGAATGGCTGAAAAATAAAAGCAGAATCACAAATAGAGACATGAGCCTATATAGTCAAGAAATAAAATTAAAACTAACATGTGGTTAGTTCTGGGACCCTATTAAAGGTTTGGTAAAACACCAAGAACTGAAGGAGAGATGTTTTTTTAACGGACAATACCAAGCAATTAGCATCACTATTTCCAAACTCAATTTCCACTGCTGCATCTGCTGTTAAAAGAATTCTCCATAAACATCCGATAACTAATACTCTGAAGAACTATCCTGAAAGACACCGTCCTAGCTTTAAGTATATCTGTGCTCTATTACAAAACTTGTCACTGAAAATATTCATCATTCGATGTATACTATTCCTAAGGTCCTACATTCAGAAGAATGAAACAGCGTATTTGGATACATAATGTAGCAGCTGTATGGGAAACCACCTTCCAGTAGTTTTACTGCTACTGACCAGTTTAGATTGATGTCATGACTCAAATTTCAGAATGTCATATAAACACACAGTCCATTGTTTCACAGACAAGTACAGAAACAGAAAAGGTATTAGAATGACTTAACACCAAAGAGCTACAATGCCCTGAATAGCATCAGCAGTTGGAGTCTCTCCCTGAATCCCTGAAGAGACTCACAAGATAGCCCCAAGGGCTTTAGTGTCTCTATCAGAAGCAGTAAATTTACATAATAAATTATGAATGTTTTATATTAAGAGATATTTATCAAATATTTTATATTCTGCTTTTTAACCTCTGTTCTTATAATGCTCTGGCTTCTGCAGGTATTTGTTGGATGGTCGCCCCCAGAGGGTAACTGTCAACGGCTCAACGTCCAGATGGAGATCAGTGACAAGCAGTGTCCCTCGGGGGTCTGTTCTGGGACCGGTGCTGTTTAATATCTTCATCAATGACTTAGAGGACGATTGAGTGCACCCTCAGCAAGCTTGCGGATGACACGAAGCTGAGTGGTCAGGCTGACACCCCTGAGGGATGGGATGCTGTCCAGAGGGACCTAGACAAACTGGAGAAGTGGGGCTGTGAAAATCTCATGAGGTTCAACAAGGCTAAGTGCAAGGTCCTTCACCTGGGTTGGGGCAACCCTCAGTATCAATCCAGGCTGGGGATGAAGAGATTGAGGAGGACCTGGGGGTCCTGGTGGATGAGAAGCTGGACATGACCCAGCAATGTGCACTTGCAGCCCAGAAGGCCAACAGCTTCCTGGGCTGCATCAAAAGAAGCGTGGCCAGCAGGTCAAGGGAGGTAATTCTGCCCCTCTGCTCCGCTCTGCTGAGACCCCACCTAGCATACTGTGTCCAGCTCTGGAGCCCTCAGCACAGGAAGGACATGGATCTGTTGGAGAGGGTCCAGAGGAGGGCCACATACACGATCAAAGGCCTGGAACACCTCCCCCTATGAAGAGAGGTTGAGAGAGTTGGGTTTGTACAGCTCAGAGAAGGGAAGACTCCAAAGAGAACTTATCATGGCCTTTCAATACCTAAAGGGGGCTTATAAGAAAGATGGGGAAAAACTTTAGCAGGGCCTGTAGCAATAGGACAAGGGGTAATGGTTGTAAACTAAAGGAGGACAAATTCAGACTAGATATTAGAAAAAAATTTTTTACACTGAGGGTGGTAAAACACTGGCACAGGGTGCCCAGAGAGGAGGTAGATGCCCCATCCCTGGAAACATTCTAGGTCAGGCTGGACGGGGCTCTGAGTGACCTGGCCTAGCTGAAGGTGTCCCTGCTGCTGCAGGGGGGCTGGACACGATGACCTTCATGGTCCCTGCCAACCCAAACCATTCTGTGATTCTATGATATTTAGCCAGTGTTCTATATTAGAGTTAATGTATATTACGGTTCCTTCCTTCTTTAACCTATCTACATTGCAATCTACTCATTATTTAAAGAACAAGATTAGTTCACACAAGACATTTACACAACTATTCTTCAAGTGAGGTGATTAGAAGACAACACTGAATTGCAGGTAACACAAAATGTGGGGAACTTGTTAGTGGCAAAAAGATCGATTATAATTCTTCAGGAAAAGTAAAACTATGTTGTTAGCTGAAAGACTGGGAATCAGAGACCAAGAAGTTCTGATACTACTTTTCCACTGACGATAACCTTTGTTAACATCCTCACAGAAGACAGAGCAGGCTATACTGGCTGTACTAACTGCTGTTGCTGATTTTTCTTAAAGCAATGCTGCCTCAGCTATGTGAAGTGCAAATCCACTTTCCTAATTTTTAAACTAAAATCTAGGATTTAACTGTATCACATTGGGAAAACGTGGTAAAAATCATCTTTACAAGACTAGGAAATTTCCAGTGCAGAATAAGATTTTGTTTCTGGATAACACCTAACAACTAGAAACATGGATTGAAAGGAAGTGCTTCTTCAACCCAAAATAGATTCATGATACCATATTCAAGTTCATTTTTAGAACAAATTTCATCTGCAAAACTGAAGTTCTCATAATTACTATCCTGATACTTTCAGTTCTTTTTCTCTACATCCAGAGACTTATTAAATCTGGTACTTCCTGTTCTGCTTAGGTTTCTGAATTTATTCCACTTTTCTTTTTTTCATTCAAAGTTTCAAAATTTTAAAATAACAATTTTCCAAACTAATGCAGTAAAATTGATCATTTAAAACAGCCACCAAAAAATCTAATTCAGTCTTATGATCATTTGCAGAGTTCCACTGAGACCATAGCGTATACCTGTTAAAGTATTTCAGTTCACAACTTGCTGCCAAAGCAGCCTGCCACAGGGCAAAACCTGAGCATTTCCACTATCACTATAAATTAAGGAAGATGAGTTCAAAATACAAAAAAAAAAATCATTAAAATATTAAATACTTAACATGAAATTAAATTGTATGAGTGGATGACAACTGAAAGACCAGCTAACAAACAGATTGATACAATGTGGATGAAAATCACACAGCTTGCGAGGAAGAATTCAAAAGGGTTTGCAATAGGTCTTATTTTTAAAGGACAAAGAATACACTTCTATGCAGAATGCACTTATCTCTTATTTTGGCCTGGTGACATTGCCTCTTGTAACTTCTGGGTCCAATTCAGACTCTAAACTAAGTGAAACAGGATTTGGACATTAAAAAAAAAAAAATCAAAATAAATGTTAGACGAGACACTGGAAAGTATAGCTTCGTTTTCTTTGTAATTGATGGTTAGAAGCATGTACGGCACTCGGATGACTGACATGGCTGCCTCGCTCCAGACCAGTTCCACACTGCCTTTCTCTGCAGCTCATGGCATGCACCTGCAGAGAACCTGACCAGAAGAGAAGCCAAACTCCTTTTTAAGATACAGAATGTCTCACTGACTGTTTAAAACCATTCTAAAAGTCAAAAATTGAAGCGTATGGCAATGTGTAAAGCCAGATGATACCTCTGCCCATCCTCTCAGTTTGTCCAAAGTTACCCATTACAAGTAAGGGCCTGCCCTGTTTCAACAGCATCCTTGTCCCAAAAGCTCTGGATGGCTTGCGGCGCATTCCACCTTCATGCGCTGCTGGACACATTAACCTACGCAGCTTATGAATACTGTTCCAGAAAAGAGGTTGCGATTTTGCCCCAAATACGACACATAGTAAGCACAATTGAGTTGTTAGCTTCATCAGCACATTTCCATGTGACAGAGGAGGCTTGTTATGTGTTGTGACAGGCTGAAAGGAGAAGGGAAAGGAGGATTCAAGCACCCTAGAGATCACGCATGTCACTTGATAGGCCAAGTCACCCTACCTGTGATAGCTAATCACTTCAGGGCATGTAATGATTCAGGGAAGTAACAATTTTAGTGCTGTCACCGTTTTTACATTAAGTAACATATACAATGAGAAATAAACCCTGGTCATTACAAACTGCCTTGATTATAATTTGTCCAAACCTTTCTCAGGTATATCCTATTTTGCCTCAAAACCAAATAAAGGCCTTGTTGCAAATATTAGCATATTTTTTTAAAAATAATTTTGTTAAACTATTAGGTTATTTAACCAAGTAACACACATCTCTATCTCCTAGAACTCAGCCATACATCAGTATTACACTAAAATAATGAAGGAAATTTTTTTATTGTCATTATAATGGTCTTATTAGACGTAACGGTCTACACAGAAAAATGCTGTGATTGACTATAGCTTGCATCAGTTTGTAAACAGATTTGGTAAACCACTATAAAAACTATATGTGGACACATTTTGTTTCAAATCAAGATCTGAACCCAGCTTACACCCATTAAGAATCTGAAATCCAGAAGAGCTTTTACACCAGTTTAATAAAACTGCAGTTAAGAGAGATGCACTTTTTCCAAACATGTCCCCACCTATAAGGACTACCTGAACCCTCCTCAATTGTAAACACAAGCTCATTAAAAAAACCCCACTTCTCAGAGGTGTTAAAATTCATTACATAAAAAAGAAATGTGAAGTATTATTACACAGCTAAGCTGAAAACACTAAAGCTATACAGACAGAGTCATCACTACCAAAAATAAGATGTCCCTGAAGAAATCACAAAAGCAAATGTGCATTAGGACTCTGCCACTCTTTAGGCAAGCAGGGTAATTTTATTCCAATAAGTGCCAGCAATAATACAGTATTCAAAGTTTTGTGAATTAGACCCTTTCAGACTCTTAGGCAGAATCCACCTTAATGGATTTTTCTTCTACATTCATCTTTGCCCAAAGGCTTCATTGTCTCATTATGTAAATGACCTTTTCATATGAAAATAAAATGTTAAAGATGCTTTTTGTAGTTCTTCAATACTGCAAATATCACATGGACATTCACAGTAATTCAGACTAAGTGTAACTTAAAGAAAAAGCAACCACTTCAAGCAATATAACAAATTAAGATATAATTTGGTTTTAGAATACTTAAAAATTAAAAGTCTTCTTCAGAATTAACCTTCAGAACTTTCTTTCCTATACAGAAACTTAAACTAGGAAATCATTGGGTTTATTATGAACAATACCGAAGACTAGATTGTAAACTGCAGTTCTGAAAATAAGCATGCAGAACTTGAAGACCTGCATATATACCTTCAGCACATTTTCCACTGCATCGGATGTTCCTTGTAGAACCCAGCTAGCGGCCAACACCCAACCGGAGCTCACCTAAAGAGAGGTTGGGCACTTCAACTCAAATGCTATGTGCTCCTCAATAGCCTCCACTGAACACCAAGTCCCACGTGTTATTCAAAATAATTCTGTAAGTTACCACCAAATAGTTCAGTACTGCTAGCTACCCAGGGTGCAGTAACAAAGCGGATAGCAAACACAACAATCATTACAAAGGCAAAGACTTACCAGTCAAGGACAGGCAGAAAAACTCTCGTGCTTCTTCTACTCATTAAGAACCCCATTTCATAGGCCTTCCTATGTACCTTACTCTGTTAGGTTCCACAGCAAGACACCAAACATTTCTGGGTGCACTCCCAGTCCTGCAGCTCCCAACCCAAGAAGAAACACAGCACCTGCTTGGCCCAGTGGGACTCAAGTGAATGCACAGCTCCCTACTAAGCAAATCTTTAAAATTAATAGACTACTGTTAAATAACCCAGGAGGTCCTAAAAAATCCAACTGGGTTTACAACAGTCCTTGAAATAATTTAGTCAGTGGACAGAAACAACAATGGTATTTGAAAATGCAATACTCCTCCTTCTCTTTCCTGTATGCTCACTGTATGTTGAACTTCTTGGACCAAAAAAGAGCAGGTTTATTTTAAAAATGATTAGTAGCCAAGTCATACAGATGTGATGGTAAGAGCTCGACATACAACTCATTAGATCTACTTGGCACTCCCCACATACCATATTATTTAGAATGAATGTATGAATTCACAATCTAACCAAAACTATACCAAATTTTCAGAAGATATTCTATGATTTTTAAAGTGATAGACATTAGTAACACCTGTTTTTTTCAAATACAGAAAAATCATACTCAATCCTATCACAAAGGAGCAGTTGTACAATAATCTTAATTCACAGAATTAAGATACAGACATATCGTGCCTCAACTAATCACATAACTTGCTAATGCTATGTTCTTTTTTATTCTCACAAAGCTTGTCATCCCTTCAGAGGCCCATTTTCTGAATGTGATTTCATTTTTTTGAGTACTGAAGAACTGAATGCTTTACTTACTTTATGAAATGAGACAGTAGGCTGCCTTCCCTTTGAGCAGACGGGGGCGAGGGTTGTTTTACTCATTTCTCCCATAGTGCCAGCAGCCAGAAAGCCTGATACTGTTACAGGTCAAGGACAACAGGACTCAAGTAGCGCCCCCCCCCCCTTTTTTTTTTTCTTTCTTTCTCTTTTTTTTTCCCCTTTCACATTTCATTAGAGATGTTTCACATCATTTTGAAAAGCTTCCTAGTTTCTATTTTTGTCTTATTTTGTCTGTAGGACACTGTCAGGTAGATTTAGGACCCTGATGTTATATTTCATAAAAACAAGGCTTTACAAAATTCAGGATGAACAGAAATATATCATACAATCTATCAGCTTGGAAAGTATCTCAGGAGGTCACCTAGTTCAACCTTGTGCTTGAAACTGGGTCACACTGAACTCAAACCAGCTTGCGGAGGGCTTTGTCCAAGCAGGTCTTGAAAACCTCTAAAGATGAAAATTCAACAACTTTCTCTGAGCATGTTATTTTAGGTTTGTTGGGTTTGGGGTTTTTTGGGGGAAAAAAAAAAAAAAAAAGCCCCATTGTTACAAGATTAAAAACTAGAAACTAATTAGGAAGAACTGACCATGAAAACAACTGATTTCATTGATTAAAACACAAGAAATAAAGCAAAACAAGCAATGGTCATATGAGCTGTGAGAGATATAGGCATATAATCTATAAAACAAACTAAATGTTTTGACTACTCAATTTTAGTCTACATCAACATAAAAAAATACATTACATCCCTCATAGCCTGGTAGTGTACTTTTAGCTTGTATCAAGATGTTTAACACTCAAAATGAGGATTTGTTCAGCTTATCCTTTAACTTCCAGCCACCATGGCTGGACTGATATTATCTATTAACACTCATTTGGCAGCTTTCCTGACCACTTTGATTTGAATCTCTAGTAACATGCTGACGGAACAAAAATGCATCTAATACTATGAGACTACTATTATTTAGAGACACAATTCACCTGTTGAAGTGAGAAACCAGAGGACTCCCAACATTTACTGAATCATACTTCCAGGTTTTAAGGGCTTTTTGCTTCAAGATGTTTGACTGTGTCTTGTTTATGAAATGCCTACATTCTTAAATCCTCTTTTATCAGACTGTGTGCACATCCAACATTTGAGTATTTACTCAGTTACTGCCATGCTTGGTACAGCTGGACTTGGGAACCATCTAAGAATTACTAAAAACCTACTCAAAGGTAAGCAACCGGCTCCCTCAGAACCACAGCACTCACGGAAGCCTAAGCAGAGACAACATTTTCCTCTAATTCATAACTTTTCAACTGGTATTTTGTAAAGAACTTCTGAAGACCACAAAAGTCATCTCAGGAAAGGAAACTTACTGTTAGTTCGCTTACGTTCACTATACAACTGTTCCTCATTTCCCGTAGGAAATAAATGGGGCAGTTACAAGTAAGAAGAGGTTGAAAACCACTGAGTATACTTCTCTAAACTTGGAACCTGAAGTAAAAGAAGAGAAAGTGGTGACTGCAACTTAGCAGATAAAGAATTACAGATAAATAACTTCTCTTCTAATAGTAGCCCCTTTTCAGCACCTCATGGAAGTTTAAGTCGAATTCCCCAAGTCACTTGTGCGCTGTAGTACACATTCAGCAGAGACTACTGAGGTATCCTCCCAAAACAAGCATCAGAACTGAATGCCAAAGTTGTGAAATAATTACTGCTCTGTGAATTTGAGTGGCTACTTGCAGCTCTACAGATCTATAAACAGGAAGTGTGAAGCTATGCATTCATACCTGCTTTAATCATCCGACAGAGCCCTAAAGCCATCACATACTGGCTGACATAACAAGTCTTGCTGTATAATCTAGACTGTCTCAACAGTGGATCCCATTCATTCTGATAGCTAAAAAGAAAAAAAAAAAAAAAAAAAAAAAGGCGGCTGAGAGAGATCTAAGCATTTTCATCACATGCATCTGAAAACTCAAAGCTCCTTGAGCAGAAGGACACAGGTCTACACCCCTAGAAAACAACATTTCCTGAAGAACGTTCACTCATTTTCAGATGTGAGAGAAAATAGAACAATTGCCTTCGCGAGATATGGAAAGAGGAGAATAAACCACTAAAATAGTTCCCTGATCTTTTTCCTAAAAATGTATCTAAAATTTAAAACGTTAATTTCACAGTCTAGAGTAATAAAAAGTAGTCTTTTATGGGCTCAAGGGCTGAGCTCATGGATTTTGTCACCAGGTTGAGATCAAGACAACCTCAAATAGATGATCATATATTTGCACAAGTTTTCCATCATCCTTTTGTCAGATTTATTACATCTGTACACTTGAGGATGTTAATGATCAGACATCAGATACAGATGCCTTGATTTAAATAAAATAAATGTAGCTATTTTTCCAAATTTAATCAAGACACAAAAGGTCATTAGCAAGATTTATCTTCTGCCCATCACATAACATTAGTCATTATTGGAAAGCATACTAACCAACCTTTTGTGGTTTAAAGCGGGTTTTTATAGCTTTTGACGGGCTTGCTGTTCTCCAATTGGTAGCATCTTTGAGATACACAAATGGGAAAGAAAACTACCTTCAAAAAACTACTATTTCATTACCCATCCAGAGACAAATCCTGTGAAACTGATAAACCCGCAAAGTTTTGCCTCAATATTAGCTGACATTTAATGGCATGCACATTTTTGAAAGTTGGTACTATTTTTCTTCTTTCTTTTTGCCCCTTTTCTCAAAGATCATTGTGCACAAAACAAAGCACAATGAAACAGATCTATCAGCAGCCACTCATTTCTCCAAACAGTACACTCACTGACGACACTGACGTTGTGGCAGTTCCCCCTTCTTCCATCCCAGCATACATGCAACAAAAATTTTACCTTGCTTTCAGCACAAAGAAAACCCTACCTTCCTCTCTGGCACAAATCTGACAGATCCTTGATTATTCACTGACATTTCTTTTGTTTAAGTGGTTATCTGACTGAATATTTAGCATACATAAGCTGAAAACAGACCAAGTTAACATGACCTGCTCTAAGTAGCATTCACAGAAATTTTGACCATACATTCTATCATCTCATACTTTTTCCAAGTACCTTCATAAATTTACGCTCAGTCTGTGATTATATTCTGAAAGTTACTTAAGCAGAATACATTAACAGTCACTGGAAAATACAGTCCTTAGGGATCTGAAATAAATTGGCCATCAATACCATGTAGCCATCTCTTTCCTGGGGAATCCTTATTAAAACCTTCTATACACAACACAGCATAGTGCAGGAGCTGCTGTGCTGGAGGTAATACAATAGTAATAGAAAGTTCCTCCTTTTATAAAGTTCTATTGGCCCAAAGACAGCCCTTTAATGAATCAAGTGTCAAGGCTGCCTGTAGAATGAGTAAAAGATAAGGCAGACTTCACAGCACCACCTCCTTGGCAGAAGGTAAGGCCTAACACTGGGCAAAATTCTCAGAAAGACCCAGCAGCCAGACAGCCCGATCAATAGCATGGTAAGAGAGGAGTCAGAAATCAGAGGCACGCGTCAGAAAAGGCAGCAAACCAAAAAGGGGTACCGACTGAGCTAGGGAAGCCTGCCTGACTCGCGGCACTGCCCTAGGAAGAAAATTGCTGTTGGAGCTAAGGAAAAAAAAAAAAAAAAAAAAAAGGGCAACAAACTCCAAAGCCACATTACCAGTTCATGCCATCACAAACTTAGTTTGATAAAATAATCAATAATCTTATGCCCAGTTTGGAATGAAACACTTTTACTTCACCTATAATGACCTCTCCAGGAATTTCACCTCCTTACAAAGAAGCCATCCTCAGGAGGAGGTCAGGAAGAGCTCTCATCACGAGTTCAGACCCATACCTTTTCCACAGCAACAGGCAAAGTAGTGCCTGTGGCTACTATAACATACCATCATTTGGAAACATTCATAACAAGAGAAGAGATGTCTAAAATAGCATCCCTTACTTTTCACTCCCAAACTACACAACTGGAGACAAATTTTACAGGGCATGAGGGAAAAAAGGGGACTAACAAGACTCGGTATGACCTGCACTGGTGGACACAAAACAACTTCATCATGCCCATCCAGATGGCCACGTCATCCACAGCGCAGTCAGCTGCCTGTGCCAACAAGCAGGGAAAAAAAAATAAAAATTGCAGTACTATCTCATGCTCAAGGGTGAAAAAGGCCATTAACACTAGACTGCTCTTGCATTTTCATCTCCTTGAACACAAGTTACATTTTACCTACAGTTATTTATATTGTGAGTGTTTAACCACAAAAACTCTCCTCACCTTCACAACCTTTGATTACTCCCAAAATGGAATTGCAATAAATAAAACTGTGGCCATTCACAATTTAAAAGTCAGCCTTATTTTCTGAAGCTTACAGAACCAGCAGCACTCATTGTATTTTCAATATATTCTGAATAACTGAAATTAAAACTAGTGTCTCAAAAATATCACAACATTCTAAATGATTACTACTTCTACAAGTATAGTTAACTACTACCGATTACATATGAAGAATTCACAGCTGAAGAATTTGTACAACATCACCTAATATAAAAATCTCAGCACTTAACAACCAGGACACAATGTTAGAGAGAAGGTAGATGTAACTGGATAAAAACATATATAGCTTGGTTTTGTTTGTTTCTTTGATTCGTTTAAATGTTTATGTTTATCTATTATTGCTGTTTGCCGTTTGTGTCCACAGAAATGCCACGAGTACCAGCATGGTTCTGTGCAAGTAAGAATGGCCTAACAAATAATGTTTTGATAACCAGCCTGTTTTATACATACAATGATTCACTGGTTAAGTAAACAACATCGTTATTTAGCAAAACATCAATTTATATTAGAGAGCCTAAAACAACCTTTTTGTTCTCCTACAGCAAAACAGTATTAAATGCCTCATATGGATAGAATAACATCAAAGAAAAATATTACATTCATTTTGCAAGAAATTATTTTAAATAACTTTTAAAAATCTTATTTTTATGTCAAGTAAACTTTTAATTATGAAACAGTATATGAGTTTAAATCTAACGTTAAAATTCAGTTCTTATTTACGAACTTCGCAATATAAATCTTGACCAAATGAATGTATTTTCCACCAAAAAGCTTATTTCAAACATTTCCTGTTAAATTCAACATCACACCTCTACCAAGCTACATTTATGACTCCAGCTCCTCTAAAAATAGATACAGCAATGCTTTTAAAGACTTCCTATACTTTCACTAGAAGTTATGTTTATAATCTGTAACAAAAGTGAGTCTGAATCACAGATCTATTCCTTCTGCTTGACAGTATGTTGCTCCATTTCCTATCTGACATGGCATCCCTCAGAGGCTCCACCATAAAAAAAAAAATAATTAATAAAAATCCCATTTCACATTGATTTGTTTCTCCTTCAATTAATGCTCAATGTTTCCTGCCAGTTTTCCCTTATCAATCATTACATGTTTCTCAGACATAAGCAGAAATAAAAAGGGCAGCCATGTATTGGTCTAAGCCTACAAATTTTACCAATGCTTTAAATATCAAACAGGTGAACGGCTTTAACAGTCTGTACTACATCACAGGAATCTACAACTAACCAACAATTACAAAAAACTGTCCTCCCTGCAAACCAGTCACTGTTGAAAATTACTCTGCCTCTTTGTCCTTGGACTTGGATATCAGTTCTAGAGCAAGGTAGCTGACAGGGTGTAGCTTGCCTGTCGCCTTGGAGCCCAGCAGCTGCAAGTATTCAGCATTTAGCTTGTTTATGTTTTCCCTTCGCTAGTTCCTCTTTAAATTCTCCAGGAGAAATCTAAAACCGGACTGAAACAGCAATATATATAATAAACCACGTGAGCTAAATCCATCTTTCAACCTAGAGGTGCAGATGCGTGCTCGCTATCACGGACAGCAGCAAGTAAACACAAGGAGCCAGTAGGTACGAGAAAGCCGTGAGCTGACAGGCGGGGCGGTGAGGAGCAGCGCGGCAAGCCCCGTCCCATCGGGACGGCACGATTTCCCAACGCCGTTTTCCAGGGCAGCCAGGAGAACCGGCAAGCGACCGGCAAAGACAAGGCCGAGGGCTGCCAGACAGCGGGAGGGTCTGGCGGCATCGCCAGATGCCCCTTGCCGCCCG
>JMFS01013412.1:0-11866 GCA_000699545.1 Podiceps cristatus | reverse complement strand
TTCTGTGATTCTGTGATTCTGTGATTCTTTTGAAATGTTCTAAGAAAAAATTGACACTTCCAGACTAAATTCTTATACTCTGTGTAGCTAGTTTTAACTTGGAACTTAGTTGGTTGGTTAGGTTTTGGTTTTTGCTTCATTTTTATTTAGGGAAGAGTTATAAAACCTTAAAGGCAATGGTTTTTGAAAGGAATGCCAACATAATTTTAGCTACTGTAGCATAAACACTGTCATTATACTAATGGATTACAGAACAACCAAGTGTCTGAGTGAGGAGATTTGGGTATGGCATCGAATATAGAGTAGGAACAAGAACACATTGTCCTATACACAGAAATATTTACCTATTCTTTTTTGCACCAATTTTTCAGTATAAATAGATATTTTTCAGTATAAATAGAAATAGTTAATTTCAAGGAAAAAAAAAAGTAGAACATACTATATCTTCTCTAAAATATATAAGTGGTTTTTTGTTACTACTTTTCTACCAATACTCATGAAGAATAAATATATTCTGTTGTTATTTGTAACTAACTGCATCACTACTTGTCCATACAGACTTTAGGCCAAAGTTTTATTCTCAACCCTGTTAGTTTTAGAATAAGTAGGGCATGAGTGAATGTGTGTCTTGTTTGGTGGACAATTTTATAAGAATTTCATGAAGAATAAGGGAACAGAAAAACAATTGCTAGTAAACTGAGCATTTGAGTTTTCATGCATCCTTCCATGCAGATGTACTTTAAGAAAAACTTGAGAAAAACTCGGGAGAAAAGCTGCCAAAGGTCTAGAAGATAATAGAGATAGGAGATAAGGAACTGTACAGGGGATATGAAAAGCAAGTAGTTGGAATCTAGTGGAGTAATAGAACAGCGATCCTGGCAGTGAAGTGCAAAAGAAATAGTAACATTAGGACACAGTAAGTGGCAGAAAACTCGTCATGCTCATATCTGTAACCTTAATGCAATCATCTGCTGCTTCAATTAGCTCTAAAGAACAGATCACAGAATAAGAAAATTCATATTTGCCCTTGAAATTTACAGCTCAGACATACCTCTACCCAATATTCACCAGTGTCAATAATAATGTTAGGTTAGGATTTGTTCTTAATATGCTGTATAATAGGAATCATGGTAGATCTGGTAAAAACTCAGGAAACAGTAAAAAAGTTTTAAACTGCTAAGAACAGCAACTGGATTCTGAAGTATGTTAGTAGTTGCTTTTGTTTGCATAGTGGTGTGTAAAGAGTATTATATTGAAGCTGTGTGAAGTCTAGAGTCCCTCATGAATTTGTGTTCACAGGAAACATTCCCTCTACATTCACCTTCCCCTCAACAGGATTCTGAGTTTTTCTTTTTGATAGTAACATGGAAAACTCTGAGGGCTCTCATCTTGCTGCAGTCCTTTCCAGAGCTAACTTGTTACTCTAATCTATTATATTTCAGAACACTACATTGTTTAAAATGTCATTTTTTAAAGTGTTTTTCTTCTCCCATTTATAACACTGAAAGTACAATAAAAACAATTGTTCATTGTTTTGAACTCTGACTCTCAGTCATTAAATTAGTCCCTGTTTCTGCAAGATGCCCTCCATGAGCACAGTCATTTTGCCAACATACAGAATTTATCTGATCTTGGACTTAAATAAAGTATTATTTTCTATATTATTTTGTCTCTAGTTCCTGTAGCGATTTAATTGAAACCAGTCAGCCCAGACTCTAGTTTCAAATTGAGAAGAAATATATGTATATTTAACAAAGTATCATTTCAAAACAATATGATGTCTTTCCTTCTTCTAAAAATAAAAGCACAACCATAATTAAGAAGCTATGGGATCATATTATGCTTTCTCTTCTCTTCTCTTCTCTTCTCTTCTCTTCTCTTCTCTTCTCTTCTCTTCTCTTCTCTTCTCTTCTCTTCTCTTCTCTTCTCTTCTCTAGAATTATTAAATGATTAAGTCAACTACCACAGCTGAAAATTGTAACACATTTTTAGTAAGTAAATCTATCTAAAGCAATAAATGGAAAATGAGATAAGAAAAGGACCTTCAGTATTCAAGGGGCAAAATGGGCGTTGGATTGCATGTGGTGCATGATGTCAATGCTGGAAATGATAGCAATGTTTTGATTAATTTCAGTAAAGCATGACATTCCCTTGACATAAAGCCAGCCACTAGTTGCTAAATATTCAGTATAAGTAACAAAAAATTTGTTTTGTCTGATGAGTAGGAGTACTTAGCATTTCTGTAGCACTTCCTGTGTTCACCACGAAAGATTAGAGGTCAGAAAGTATATCTTACAAGAAAAGACATGAAGAGTTCCTGTAAGAAGATTTTTTTTTTTTTAAATTATTTTTTTATTTTTTTTATTTTGGGGGTGAGATGAGCAATAATGGTCTAGAACTGAAATATGATTTTATCTAAGTAGTAAGGAAAACTTTCCTTTTTGAGAACTAATAAGGCCTGGAATGGTTTAGAATCTCCATTATGGGATCCTTTTATAAAGGTTCAGCTAAATATACCTATGAAATATTTTATGTTTGGTCAAATAGTGTGGTAATGAAAAAAAAATAATTGAAGACAAATGCAAATTCAAGTCCTCTTATTTTAGAAATGTTTCAGTCTCAATTACAAACAGGTGGATAAAAAGAAGGATAGATGGAATAGGGAAGATATGATTAACCCTCTATTGCCACAGAACAATATTCCAGGTATAGCTATCCTGCTATTCCATATTGTCTCTATATCATAAGAATTTGCCCATTCACAGTCATGTCTGATGTCCTGACTAGGGTATAAACATAGTTCTCAGATGTCTTTATTAATGACAGCACCATGATGTCAGTCCTGCATCCAGTGACACCATTTGATAGAGAGAGATTACATCCTACAACCTTTGAATATATGCACAGTTGATCTAACCTAGAAAAATGGTTGAGAGCCTCTGGTTTAAGAGCAGTGACACAATGAGAAATAGCATGCGATAAACTACATTTTTCATAACGTAATGTGTGTTAAGAAACAAGGCAACAGAGCTGAAAAACACTGGATGTTGGCCCCTTTTGTGTTTGAAGTTTTATTAGAGACTTTACAACTCAGACTCAATTATCATTAAAGAAAGGTAGAGGATTTTACATTTACAATATTATAAAAAATAGGGCCAAATGTAAAATATGGAAAAAACCCTATTTGCAATATTTTTGAATGGTATATTTATTTCTATAATCAAAAATTTTATTATGAAGTAGACTGTTCATTTGATGGAATTCTGTGTAAAAGAAGTTTCTTGAAAAATCCTTGAAAGCAAAATTAGCTAGTAGTGTACAGTAATTATACACTCAAAATTATTTGCAATATTTATATTCCTATTAAAACAGGTGTTAACAGCAAAATTTGAAGACTATCTTTTCAATAATTTTTAAAAGCTTGACCTTCACAGATCAAAATTACAAATTTCCTAATATCATGATCTTCTTTATCTTTTCATTACTGCTTGCAAAACTGAGCAGTGTATAAAAAGAATTGGGATGAAGTGATTTTGGTAGCCTTAGCATAATCAGGGAAGTGCTTGATGTTCTTGAACTCTGTGTGCTTCTCTTATATCTTTGCCTTTTGTCTTCAAGACTGGTTTTGAGTGAAGTTTTCTTTCCCATCCATACTGATTTTTTTTTTCGTTGCTTTTTCATTACCCGTATTTGTAATTGAATTTTTGTCTGCACTAATGCTTGCTGATAATAGCAGCCTTATTCTGACACTAACAGCCTAGAAATAACAATGTACAAAAATTTTTCCTCTAAGATTCTTCCTATGCAAAAAAGCTTTTAGTCCAATATTCTATTACAAACATACAAAAAGTAATAGTAGAAAGCCATTGCATGTAGGCCAGAGAAAATTAAAAAAAAAAAAAAAAAAAGCTTAATCTTTTACAAACATAATCTATAAAACTCATTTTATTCCCAGTTCTTTATTTTAAGCTTGCTACACACTTTGTAGTCTGAGAGAAGAAAAACTTCTGATGGATCTGATTTGCCTCACCTTTTTTCTTAGACCTTGAGTTTAAGTTAGTATTGTGTCTGTCCTGGAGCATGAGGAAACGAAATAGAATCATACAATTGTTTAGGTTGGAAGAGACCTTTAAGACTGCTTACTTAAAACTAAGGGATGAAGAAGGAAAAAAAAAAAAAAAAGTAGAAAAGAAAAAAAAAGGAGTAAAGGACATGATGAGATAGAGCATATATTTAATTTAATTTCTAGGCTTTTTTAATGAGTGAAGTTTCTATGGCTATTTTCATCAATGGAGTTTTCATTCAGCACTTTTAATCAGATTTACATTCTGTAATTTACAACAGAATGTTGTCCAAGGAATGAGTACATTTCCTCAAAAATTATATTTAGTTTTTTCAACCAAATGCATCAGAAGGGTCTCAGTTTCCATAGTATGTCAAACTTAAACAGCTGATGATGTTCCACTTAAAGGTTGATAATGTTCCATGATGATGATTATAGGATCTTTTTATAAGGATCTTTTTAACAGCCTTTAAGGAAAGCAGCCTACAGAACAAAAGTTATGTCAGGCTTCCAATAACCATTCCAATTCAGATTTTTAGTAGTGGCTGAGTGGCTGCACTCTTATTTCTCAGGTAAATTTCACCTTGCATCTTAGTTTCATCACTATCAAGAAAGTATTGTCTTACTCAAATTTAATTATTATTGGTGTGCAAATACAAATAAAAACAATGCTGACAGAAATGCAGTCACACTATTTCATTTACTATCTTATGAATATAGTGCTTTTTGCAGTTTTTAATGTATTTGAATAATTAAAATCTAGTATAATGTGTGAATAGCTAATTTGAGAAATTTGTAATATCTTCTGGACAGTGCCATTACTTCTGTGCTGTGCTAAATTCCCTGCTTTTTCTATCTCTTGCTTGCAGTTTATCATATGACCCTAGGTTTTGTGCTGGGTGAACAAAACAGAAACTGAAGCTCAGGAAGAGACAAAAATAAGGATGTGACCTGAAGCACCATCATTAGAACGGATGCTTCTTTATAGAAAGTGTTATTAAACGGGAAAGTTGATGAGTTTCAAAAACTGTATTAATAATCAATAGCATTAATGAAAGATTATTTAACTTACATTTACAAAAATATAATTTATGAATATGAAAATAAAGATAAAGTAACCATATCCAGTATTATATTTTTGGTTGAATGTTTGTTAGGGTCCATAATTTCTTACTCAAAATGTCTTTTTGAGGGTTTGGAATCTAGTTTTAAAACAAGTTCTTGTTTTCACCAGTATTTTTAAAAATCTATTTGCATGTCTCTAATATTTTCTGTTATCAACATTTCAAATTCTCTAGAAACATCCCTTTCAGAAGACAATTAACTTTCCAAACTCTTTGTTCTGTTCAGGCAGTAGCTAAAATACTTACCTTAGAGTACATCTTTTCTACTTGCTAAATATGCATATTTATCTGCAGAAATTAAGTAATTCTTAATAGTATATAGCAAAAGCATGCAAGTAATTATTTATTAGCTTAACCAGTAGTCAAACTAGATGACTCCTATGTTTGTTTCTTGTTTCTAATTGTTTTCAGGCCTAAGGAGGTGGAATATTAGTGTTACATCATAGATAAAACCTTAATGAGAATATCAGTTGTTATTGTCCATTTCATCAAATAATGGGGTAATTATTCTTGTCCAAGACATTTTCTTGCACTGTGATGTTTTGCTTTACTATTCTCTGGTCACTTCCAGTCACATTCAGTCTGCAAATGTGTAAACACAATTTTTTAGTTGTTAGTTTTAATTTGGCTAGCACTTTTTACTGTCATATGACAGTTAAATGGCAGTTTTTCTAACTACCCACTTTCTAAGATAGACAATCTTGTAGTAACTTTCCAGAATGAATAGTGGTTTTATTCCCAGCCAAATAAACTCACAATTTTATTCTGCTATGGTTGGACAGAGATAGGTGGAATGGGAGACAATAGAGGAGAAGCTAATTTCCTCTCCCATATGCAAGAAACTTGTCATCTTCAATTCAGTATCTATCCATAGGGTAGGTCTATTTGGGTCTTCAACGTTTTGTCCTACCAAGTCTGGAAGAAATCAGAAGGAAATACAGAAAAACTAATATATTAACATGAATCACACAACATCAAAAGCATAGAGAGCTGGACTTTATTGCACTGTTTTTGCAAACAACTTCATAGTAGTAATAATTGCACTTAAATAATTCACCAGAGCCTGGCCCCATTTCTAGCTCTGCCAATGGACTTTGCATAATGAATTTTGCAGGACTTCATCTCAACTACTCCATCTACAATACCAGATAATGATGTTCCTTTTTGTACATTTCTTGAGTTGCTTAAAGTAGGAACTGCATTCCTGAACATTGTTATTTTGTTTTCTATCATTATGCCTTATACAGAGTTAAAACTGAAGTTCAAATCTTCCTTTGTTCAGCAAATGCAAAATTTCTTCTTATCACTCAGAAACCATACATCCTTAAATGCCAATTTTATGGAATCACATTTCTGATCATTATCACTTCCAATGCATATGTTAAATTGTCTGTCATGTAGAACAAGAACAAATTAATTCATCCCAAGATTGCTTTATAGTACTCAAAGTTCTCCAGGAGTACTCTTGGAATTTTTATTGCTTTCATTTCTAAGTGTTTGGGTTTTTTGTCGGATAACATAGAATCATAGAATCATAGAAAGGTCTGGGTTGGAAGGGACCCCAAGGATATTTAACACTTACTGACATGTCACAAGAAGAAAATTTAATTTGAAGTCAGTTCTTCCGGAAGTCTGTACAAAACTTGGGCACTTTGTGTTAGGTTTTGGTGCAATTTGGTAGCTTCTGGTGAGCAAATTGTAGTAGCACAAAATTAAAGGTGAGCAACTAAGTTGTTTTAAATGAAGCTGCAGTTGTGATATCAGAGCTGTCTCTTTTTAACTGCTTTCAACAAAAATAAGTATTTTCTATTCTTCTGTTTAGAAAAATTATGTTAGTTTTCTCTTGAATAGTACAGTCCTCTTCTCTTGAGGAGGGGGTTAAGATTCCTGCCTTTTGGGGGTTTTGTATCCTGTTTTGTGAAGCATTTGAAGTAAATCCTACCCTTTCTTACTGAAGGAGATAAACCCTTAGACTCTTACCCCTTTTTCAAAATTCTTCCTTGACAAAGAATCTCTTCCACTTGAGTGGTCAGATTGTACTACGTGCTGGATAGAAATAAGAACTCCACTACCTGGGAAGCATTAAGTAAAATTAAACCAAATAAAGGAAGGACAGCTGTAAAATTTCTGTAGGCAGAAAGAGAATGGGATTGAAGGTGTTCCTCTCCATCTTAACGAAGTCCTTTTGCAGCTACACTACAAGGTTATCCTTGCAAATACAGAATAGCAGCAACAACACATTCTCATGGAGAGTATGTAGCTGTGCTTAGGTCATGCACAGAAACAACAGGTGAGCCATAAAATCTGAATTCAGTTTTAATGGAATCACTACCAAAGCAACAACTCAAACACCTATCAGGAATCATATAAGTAGAGTTGATTATACCTTCTTGCAAACACTTACTAAGTAGCATAACAAACATGGGTTTTTTAATGGAGGAAAGAAAAGTTTTACAAGAGAAATAAAAAGGGAAATAGCTGAGTTTTGAACTACGTCAGTTGTACAGTGTTTTTTCTTCATCAGTAGTGAAACTTACAAGAACCTTTACTCACATGTTAAGACTTCCCAGGTAGCTACATCAGGTTTAATATATTTTTTGTTGTTGTTAGCTGGCCTCACTTCGTCAGACAGCTGATTCCTTATCGTCTCCTGTATCACCTACTCCATCATCTACTTCTGGCTGATAAACAATGAGTGTTTAAGACAAGACATGTATCGTGCTGCTTAACTTACATGGAAGTATTTCAAATGGTTATACAATCTAATTGGCTTGGTGGCAGATAGGACTTGCATTGGTGGTGCTTGTGCACCAGGAGCCCAAGCCTGTACGTGTGGTTTGTACTCAACTCCTTCAAGCCATTCAGTGTGACCTGGTTTTGGTTGTTCATGGTGCTCTGGTTGTGCAGCTCCAAAACATGCATCAACTTTAAAACCCTTCCACATCTTCCACATCCTTCCTTCCTTCCTTCCTTCCTTCCTTCCTTCCTTCCTTCCATGCTTCCTCCCTCCCTTGTTTCCTTGTTTCCTAGTTTCCTTCTTTCCTTGTTTCCTTGTTTCCTTGTTTTCTTCCTCCCTTGTTTCCTTCATTGTTTCCTTCCTTCTTTGTTTCCTTGTTTCTGCTGTGGTCTTCCCAGTTTTCTAGGGCTAAATTTGTCATTTCATTTTATAGAATTTAAAAAAAGTTACCTTCATATGTCAGCCTTCTTGAAGATATGTCTCCTCTTCAGCAAAGTAAAACTGGGAATATTTGTGTTTTAAGCCACTTCACTTTGCAGACTGTGAAGGTTTCCTGCACTCTTTCTTTTAGCCTGTCAACCCATATATTGCTCTTCTAAAGTTTCTGTCTTCTATGATTGAACTGAAGTTTCTTATCTACCTTTAGAATCTGGCTTTCAGGGAGGCTGTTTTTAAAGCTTACTTTGTTGTCATGAGAACTAATTTAAAGCCAGTGTCACAAAGCTGAAAAGTAACTCCCCTAAGATGTTGTTCTTGATTTTTTTTCCATTTCTCATTGATTTTTTTTTCTTGGTCAAAGAAGTCAAAACACTGTTTTGTTATTATCTATGTATCTGTATTTTCATGCAGTATTCCAGTGTTTTACTCCTCCAGTATCACCTCTGTTTTATGAGACTGTCTTTCACCCACAACTGGATAACAGTTGCTCTCAGCAGCATTGCATTTGTGTTTTCTACGCCTTATTGTGCTTCTGATCTTCTTATGGTCACCTTTAGGAACATTGTTGCCTTGTCCAAGAGCAGAGTAGAGTAGTGACAACGGAGTCCGATGAATCTCAGCAGTATTTGTATGCTGTCTGGGATCCAGGCAAAGCTACTCTTTGACATTGAGATAACAAGCTGGATTGGCAAATGGAACGGTAAGGTATCAATTTCCATTACATGATCGTCTTTCAAATTACATTTTTGAATGCTGAAAATTATTTATTAGTTAAATTAGGGACAGCATCCATTGTTAAATATTGAGGGGGTTGGTTGGTTGGTTGGTTTGATTTTGTTGGGTTTTTGTTTTGTGGTTTTTTGTTTGTTTTTTTTTTTTTTTTTTTACCTTGCAGTGTCCAGTTACCACAGCTAGTAAAATCTGGAAGCTTTTTTCAGGTTGCCTTACTGCTATTGGCAGATGCCTTCTCTATGTTCTTCTCAACATTTAATTCTCTCTTTTTAATGCCAAGTCATTGTTATCCATCAATTATTTTTCCTAATGATGGAAGCGCAATGATTTGCTTTCAGAAGTATTTTATTGGTGAATATAGACTGTTTACTTTTTTGCCTTTTCTTATAATTGACCTCTAAACCCACACAATTTTAAGGTGGACATTTCTTAAGTCCTTAGATGCAAAATTATCATACTAGAAGACCATATGTGTGCAGAAAAGGTGACGATGAAGGTGATTTAGGTAATATTATAATATCTCATTACCTGTAGAACTCTGTTTTAGTGCTCTGTTAAAGATGAAGGTATTGCAAAACCAGAAATCAGAATTTTGGCAGAAATGATCAAACAACTCCACATCCAATGGAATCAGCATTGTATTTGCCTGTCCAAACCAGTCTTCAGTCCTCTTATATATATGTATGTATAGATACATAAAGCAGGTCTGTATATGTTGCAGTCAGAGCTGACCAAGCACTAGAAAAAGTATTGTGTAGAAAGAAATTCAGACCAAAAAACCCTCAGTGCTTTGTTTCTACTGCCCTTTCTGTGGAATCTCAGTGACTACAGAGGGTTGGAAAGCACCATAAGGAAGTTAGTCTTACCTCCACTGATGATTCAGTTATTTTCCATGTGATGATTTTGCAGGCAAAGGTCAGATTCATGTCCATGCACAGCTCTCATCTTACTGGGGAGGTACCATGGTTGTGACCATAGCCTGTGACATAAGAATGAGCGGGGTTGGTGGCTATGAAATGAAGTTAATAGATTACTCATATTTAATCTCCCGTGTTAAATGGCCAGGTAGTATAACTACTTTCATAGATTTCAGTTTCATCCCAAACACTGAACTAAGCATAATATCTTATTTTTCACTAAAACATAACGTTTGGCCAAATATATTTTCCAGAGGGTTACCCAGTCTTGCATCAAGCCCATGAATAGGCACAGAATCCAATTTTTTGGTAATTTGATCCAATGGCCAAATATTCTGACTTTGAAGTTCATGCCTCAGATTCAGCTTTCAGCTGTCGGTGGTGAGATATTGCGGTTAGAATTATTTCTGCTCAAACCTGGAAAGCTTTACTATTGTAGGCTCAGAGCCACATAATCAGACTTCTTAAGCCAACTGGTATCTTTGAATTTCATTCATTATCTTCAAATTTCATTCAAAGAACTGAAATTAGTGGCCAGCACTACACAGCAACACATTGCAATTCCCCAGCAATTCCTGGGGGAATCGTGTGACTCCTGTCTGACGTCAAGACTCCAAGTTGATGTCCCCAGAAGACATCACCTCTGCACCCTTCCCTTCTCTTTCAGTGAAGTCAGAACAGGACAGCAGTCAGATCCCAACCTAAAAATTGTTTCCCCGAGAGCATTGAGAAGTGTACTACTGATGCTGTCTCTTGCAGAAACTATTTTGGTTCTGATCACACTTACATTACGGCTACCTATATCTGAGCTTTCTGTGCAGGGTTCTCTAAGTGACTGAGACTTTGCATTACCAGGGCTTAAATTTCCAAGAAGACAATTTTACCTTAATTAGGTTAAAATGCTCTTTGGCATACAGGCAATATTTGTTTGTTTATGAAGGAAAAACACCTCTATGTTTCTTAATAAGCTGAATAATTTAGCCATTTAATTCTAAAGCATTTTTTCCCTCCTTCAATTGCTTTTGTGAGGTTTTTTTCAGGTTATCTAGATTTCAGATACTAATACTAGATATGCATACTGTATTGCTGCGTTAGCGTCACAAATTTCTTATGGACTGATTAAGTCTAAGCATATCCCTTTTTTATATAATTTTTAAAAAAACACCTTTTTGCTTCAGTTTTATATACACTGATTTGCCTTAATCAAAAAGTCACTGGTTTCCAGGGCATGAGTGCCTATACTTAATACAAATTCTTTATATTCTTTCCTAACTGTTTTGTCATCCATTTTCATCATTCATTATCTCTGTTCTTGTCTGCTTCAAACATTGTATTTTATAACAAATTATTGATGGAAAATTCATATAGTATTGCCTAGATCTGGTGGTTTAATTATGATTTAATCCCACAGAGCTGTGCTAAGATGTTGCTCTTGATAATGACAACTCTGATTTGACATGTGTCAGTTCTAAATACATTCCATGCTTATATTGCTCAGTGTTGGTTTGTTTTCATGATTAATATTATTAAAATCTATCCCTAGAAAGAACTATTGTATACAAATAGTTGGCTTCTTCAGAAAGTTCTGTAATTTTATTTAAAAACATGAAATCGGCTTATAATATAATTATCTAATTAGAGGTTATCTATAGAAAACCTTCTGCATACTGTGTCAGGACTTTGTATGATGCAGATAGCATTTATGAAATACAACTTAGAGGACCATGATGAGGGAGCTGGCAGAGGAGCTTGCCAAGCCACTCTCCATTATTTATCAGCAGTCCTGGTCAACCGGGGAGGTCCTGGATGACTGGAAGCCAGCATATGTGACACCCCTCTACAAGAAGGGTCGGAA
>KL257826.1:330-11306 GCA_000699545.1 Podiceps cristatus | reverse complement strand
AACAGTCTATGGTTCTGTGATTCTATGATTCCTTATTAAGAACAGAGTTTCTATTTTGAAATGCACAGTATTTCCAAACCTCCTGTGCTCCAAAATCCTACGCTCCCCAGTCTGTGCTCCATTATCAGTATGCATCACTAAGATCCTTCGTACATCCCCTGGTATTCTTCCAGCTCTGGCTTAAGACAGCTTCAATTCAGAATGTCAAGAAGATGGCTAAAATTTGAAGAAGCAATGAAAAATGCCCCCAAACCCTACCAGAACAAGCTTGTGAACACTCTGTCATATGCAGTCAAATGAGTTCTGCTATCAGAGCAAAACTATCAAGTTAAAAATATTAGCTTCTAATAACAAATCACTTCTCCCCATTGTGTAATAATAATAGTAGCAGTAATCATTTCTGCAATAGTTTACCTGTTCCAAGCACTAGAAGCAATGCATACCTGCTGGTGCCCCTCTGTGCTTCATGAGTCACAGAGGTACAGCCACTGAAGAATGGGTGCTGTTCTCAGCTCCAGAGAAATACGGATTGAAATGCCTTGGCTACAGAGTTTTTGTCCACAGGGAGGTTTAGGGCATCTCTAAGTATTTGACACATTGGCATCAGAGCCACTAAAGTTAGCATCTTAACTCAAAGAATGGGTTATTTAGAGATACTCTGTAAGAAAAGTGGGCAATGGGAATCTGACTGAAATGATGCTGTTTACTGGAACTTACTCCACCAGGCCTGCAGTAAGATGCCAGTGCTGGCTTTGGATCCACAGTTCAGCACACTCTCCTAAAGACCTGTATCCTTTCTTTCAGAGAACTGAGCAGACTTTTGAAACATGATCCCGAGAAATATTGTGTAGGCATTTTACCCAAGAGTTGAAATCCAGAAACAAGTCTGGGAGCCACCATCCCTTTCTTAAGGCAAATGCCTTGATATCTCAGCTATAAAATCCTGCTCCTCCCTTCGCTTCTTATTTGGCTTGGGGAATGTTGTCTCCTTCAAAGCACAGTGGCTAAACTTTTAGCTAGAGGACATTCCTTCCCAGAACAATCTCTGTCACCCACCAGACTGACTGTTTCTTTGCATCAGTTCTCATGCATGGGCAGAACTTCTCAGCACATTAAAGATTATATTTACTAATTAAAACATTCCAAGAATTGATTGTGTAATAATAAAATAATAATAACATGTATTTTCATATTAACATTTCATTAAATCAGCCTCTTATGCAGCACTGCCTTGAAAATTACAGAGTTTTCTGAACTAAAGAACTCATAAAAATTGCTCTGAAAATTCACATTAAAGCCTCCCCTCAATTACACCCCCTCAGATTTTCAAATCATTTTAAACATGACAGAAAAAAAATTCTAAGGCTACACTGTTTAAATAATTCAAATAATTTTCACCTGCCCTCCTCCCCCAACCACCTGCATTTCTACTTACAATTAAACAGGGAGGAGGAAGAGGGAAAGATGATGGAAGAGGTTTTAAATTTGTTGAACTTGCTTGACAGAATTAAGTATGGTAGAATCTAACTAATCCCTATTACCTCTGGAAGGAGAAAAGAAAACCCTGGTATGCATTTGTGAGATTTTCTGGGGGAATTACTAAGTGCTAGGACAGCACCATTTGTGCAACTATACAAAGGAAGGAATTTTAACATTACCAGCCTCTGGTCCCTGTACCTGAGACACCAAGATAGATGTGCTACCAAGCTACTATATTTAAACTGCACCACTTCCTCCAGAATGTTCATACAAACTGCAACCCTGAATATGCGTATTTATTATGTAACTGTGTTCTCGTGAGAAGAGCTGCAAGGTTTCACTGTGCTCCTCACCTACAGGAAACAGACCACACAGAAACCACCGCTGCCTGGTCCGGGCTGGAGACGTGATCTGACAGAAGAGACCATGTATTTCAACAACATTTATCTCCAAACTGGCTTCCTCAGAAAACTGGAGAAGGCTAGAATTACCACTTTCCTGAGGAGAATTACTACTGATTTGCATCAAAGCTGACTACTCTAGCAACATGCTTTGCTACGTCAATTTTAACACAACCACCTCTAGCAACATATCCATCTGAAACCGAAGGGAGGCAGCTGTGGAATGCCCAGCACTAATCACATCTCCTGTGTGCAGCACTAGGACGGCTCTGCCACTTACTGCTTTGCAGTAGTGGCTGCTATCACTATCAAATATACTGTGTGATGAAAGTGAAGGGAGGAAGTGAGCAGTGAGGTATTATTAATCCGAAGGGTAAGAGCCCGGGTAATCCGAGAACAAAATAACTGGACTTGGAAGAGAAGGCAAAAATGCACATCACCCCCTCTTTTCAGAAGCAACTTTTCATCTTGGATCAGATAATATCAGTGAAGTCTGGGGAACCCTGAGTCTAAGTCATTGCTCACATAAGAAGGACTGCAATGGGTGACATAAACTATAGAGGAGAAAACAACACAGGTTGTTTTTTTTTTTTTTTTAATGCAGTTATCCCTGGCAGCTTAACAGCTGTTTCCCACAAGATTGCAAATGACAGCCTCCATGGCACACTGTAGTTAAAACAGAGAAATGAGATATATCTTTCTTCTTTGTCTTCTGCCTGTCAGACAAGTGTTACAACCTGCACTGAATTCTTTGGAAACATCCTCCTGATGACAGTGAACATGAGCGAATTACTAACACAGAAAAGTACTTGCAGATTACTTTTAGTAAATTCTAAATTCTATCTGGAAAATTATTCATTCTGCAGTAAACCTACAGACTATGTGTGCTGGGAAGCTCATGCTCTAATGGAAATACTTTGTGGTCAGCTAGGAAGGTTACTAATTTTACTATTAGATCAGGCCATTTCTGGAAATTGGGTGAATTTGCTGAAAATTCAAAGTAACATTGTTCCACTGGAAAGGGTAATCTCATTTTTACATCACAGCAAGTCAAATAAGGAGAAATTCACTGAAAACAAAGGATGTTGCATCTCTTTCAGAACAATGGAAAAAAGACTGCAGTCAGAGCCACTGGATTTTAACAGTTTGGATTCACCCAAGCATGAATGAGAACAAAATTCAGGTATCTGTCCCTAGCACAAAATTCTTAAAGAAAGACCCAAAGCTGGTGATGCAAAGCTAGTCCTAAACTGGACTAGGATGGCAAACTCTTTGCTGAGTCAGATTCATCACTTCATTGGCAAAAAAATGTGATTACCTTACAGAGGGCAGCTGAGCTGTAAGTTCAAGGGAAGTGACACACAAGCTGGTACAAGCACGGAATCAAGTTCCATGCATTTACAACAGTGGGGGACAAAACGAAGTTAGGCAGTGCTGATACTGCAGTGAGAATCTGGAGCTGTAGTTACCGGCTTTGGTCCTTAAGTGGGTCCTTAGGTGATTTCAGTAAACCTATGCTAAGTATACAAACATGCTTACTTGCAGTACTTATGAAGAGAGAAATGAGCTTTTATTGTATTAATTGGTATTACTGAGAAAAGATAAAAAAAAAAAAAATGCTTCCAGGTAAACAAGCCATCTTCAAGGCACTGGTTAACAGCAGTTCTGGGTCTGTCTCTGGTTTTGCCTTTTTCAGCCCTGGTAAAAATATGGTATAGATACCTGGGAATTAAAAAATACCGAATAAGGACACTACATTACTAGATTACAGAAGCAAGAAAGCACTGCAATATATATACTAATTATGTATGAATGCTGTTTTTTTTTTTCTTTAAACAAGTTGATATTTATCTTTGCAACCTCTACTTCCAATTAATTCTTTGGTCATATCATTATGAGTGTTACTTTTTTCCTATTCCAGTTAACATAAAGTTTCTTATTTCATATGATTTTAATTATACAATGCCCACATTTTTCACAATGTTTCATCGTACAAATACAGGGGATGTTTTGGTCGATAGACCCACAGGAAATTATTGGAGAATTTCTGTGTTTATTCCTACTATGAGTTGACACATTGATGTCAGACAGCATGACCCAGGTTCACTGAAAAGTATCAGCATCCTTAGGTCCCAGATTATGGCAAAAGCCAAAGAAATTTAACGAGCTGACAAGGAGAACTAGGGAGTAATTAATGCATACAGAAAGAAAGTGAAATCAAAACAAAAAAAAATCCAAACCTTCCAAAAGCTACAAATATGCTAAATGCCGTGCTGTAAAAAATATTTTGTGGTGTTGTATATAACATAAGCTTTGGCAGAATGATTTTGGAACAATGATTTTGGTTGTTTATAGGCTGTATGATTTTAAAGATCTTTTCTATTTCATTTTTAAAACATTTGTAGCTAAGTTAGCCTACGGAGGGAGGTTAGTGAAACTAGTGGTCACATAATGACAGGCTAAAGCTGCAACAAAGGCAGGCAGACGCCGTTAAAGTTTTATCTCGGTTTCCTTGCTGCCCCTCTACCCTGAACAGGATCAACCTTGTCATTAGTGAGGTCTCTCCAACACAGTGACTGCCATAAGACATACCGATCCCATCACTGGCCAAGTAGCAAGGCCAAAGTCTTGATTAGGTCTTTAAAGCCCGTCTGTTGTTATTCCCTAAGCGTGGCAGCAGTCTGCCTGCAGGCCCTTGTCAAATTTCACTACTGGCCATGACATCTTGCCAAATGACCTGAACAAATCTCAGCTGGGTAGCTACATTCCTCACTACGGCTAAGTGGCATTGTTGCGTGCTGCTAAACGGTCTCCCTGTTTTACCTCAGAACTAGCTTCACTGATAGGTTTCAGAAGAGTAAGGCTTTTTGCTTACATATGTACCTTCCATGAGAGAGAAAGTGCACTGACATTTGCTTTGTCACCTAATTAGAGGTGAAGGTGAATTAACTGTGAAGTTACTTCCCAGCAGTGCTCCGTATGCTGTGAATCAAGAGCCCCCATCACCAGCACCATCAGAACAGATTTGTGGAACGGTGTTCGCAGCACGAGAGGCCGGGGAACAGCCAGCAGAAGTGCCATTTTCCTCTTACATAGTCCAAATAAAAAGAGCACACAAAAGAGGGATTTGTTCGCGCTGCTCAAAGCAGCATTAACTGTCTCTCTGTGTGCAGTGACCCCACCAGATGGGTCACAGTGCACAGATGCTGGCATACAGCCCTTGCCTGCAGAGCCACCAAGAGCCATGCAAGAGCCCAGAAAGGAGACCACAGGGTGAATCTCTCCCCTCCCTTCCCTCCCTGACACCTTGCATTTTACATGTATCAGTCCAGCCAAGCCCACTCATTTTACGCCTCTCTTAGACCTCTCCCCCTTTGAAAGGCTCGGTCTTCCCTTCCACAGCCTTTTCTTTACCATGTTTGTATGTAGAAGATCATTGTTCTATTGTTCATAAAGTGCTCGGAGATAAATGGTGTTATATAACTGTTAGTTACCACTTTATCATTTTTTTCAAATGATGGAAAAGTGAAATGGGAATGTAGACTCCCCAGGCTAGGCAAACTAAACTTACATTACTGATGACCCAAAAGAATATTCACTTCGGCATCCCCAAAATGGAAGGGTAATGTATTTGAGTACATACTGTCCCGCACAAAATGACAAGCCATTAATACCTATGGCATACAGGCATGTGTGGGGTGAGAAATCTGTGCTCTGTAGCTCTGTAGCTCCTAGTCAAAAGAGGTTACAAAATTGGTGGGTTTTTTTGGTTTTTACATTTGCAATGATTTGCTATTCATTAAGCTCTGATATCTTGTGGCTTTTGATATTCCAAAGAGGTTTTATTCAGCTTGCTTTTCATTCCAGGTCAGCTAACATAAAATCAATAATGGTTTCGACAGATTTCCTTCTTGAAATCAGCCTAGAATTGGCATACATAGCCTAAACTCTCTTCCTGTTTCACATTTACAGGAGCTTTCTCTTTCTCTCATATTGTTTTGCAGCAGAAAGTTGTATCAGCATGTTACAAGGCTTCTGCACTGTTTGCAACCCAGGCACAGATACATGATGCTTACTGAACTCAGTGAAGCCTCTTGACACCAAAATCACTTACAGC
This sequence comes from Podiceps cristatus, assembly GCA_000699545.1. NCBI lineage: Eukaryota > Metazoa > Chordata > Aves > Podicipediformes > Podicipedidae > Podiceps > Podiceps cristatus. The sequence continues at coordinate 5,309 of KL257826.1, read as the reverse complement.
ACTGCTGGAAAGTGCAATTACGCTCTCATCTGAGCCAAAGTTGCAATTCAGCATGCAGGCAATCCTGTTACTCAGTTTGCAACCGATCATGTCAAGAGGACTGCTCTGATGAGTAGTGGCTGCAGGAATAGGCATGCTTTCTGTAGTAAGAATCTGCTGTTCTGATTACAGTCTCCTGCAGCACTACTTGTTTTCAGTCTCACAAACTGTACCACGTACCTAAATATTTGCACCAAAGTCCAACGGGAACTGATGGCTCTAAGCTTTCAGCAGGGTATGTAGATCATCAGGGTATGTAGTTCATCTTTAAGTAACAATCTCAAAGATTGGTACATCTAAAATACCTGCTGAATAATTCTTCACTTAAGCATGTGCTTAAAGCTGAGCCCCTGCTAAGTGCTTTGCTGAGTTGTGATCTAACCATGTTTCCGGTCATACTACTCAGTGTCTCGCAGCAACCTCTCTCATTAGAAAGCAAATCCTTTACTGCCTTATAAGCCAATAGAAATTATGCATCCTTGTAAAGAAGGTGTCAAAGATGAGTTTGTCTGATCTGTGCCTGACAACTGGTTAGAAAACCAAGCCAAACAAATATTTTCAACTATATTTTGAGAATAATTGGTTTTCTTTTTATTGGGAAGTTCTGTTGCTTATGAAGGAAAAACACAGCATGTTCAAACTGAAGGTCAAGGAATTATTTGACAAGCTTGCATACAGCCCTGTGCAGTAATCAAGGTATTTTGCTCTCATACAGCTTGATCTTGATTGGGACAACTCCTGTTCTCAGTTATAGCAGGACACATCATACACTGGAATCCAGAGCAGGTTTGCAGCCTGGCTCCAGTGGCAAGTTAAAGTCCCCCAGCACCTTGCAAGATCAAGTTCTGTGGTAACTCTGCAAACACAAAGTGGGGTTCAACAAGCAGCCATGACAATCTAACACTGCCACTGAAGGGTGAGGATTTCGCTCCTCCCAGCTTCCTCACCACCTCCCTGCACCACTGACCTTCCTCATCCCTTCCTTGCACTGTCTCTGGCATCCACTTGCTCTCCAACTCACTAGTTTGACAGAAAAGTATCTATCTACTTTGTTGTTGTTGTTGTTGTTGTTGCTGTGTTGGATTTTCTGCCAGATTAGTGAGCTCAAGCAGCTCCTGGAAGAGAAGGCAGCACTTCCACATCTACCTGGACAGGGACAGGATCAGTTCAGGGTAAGCAACAAAAGGGGATACAATGGTTGGAAGAAAACTGAAAAGGGAGGAGGAAGACAAGACCTTCCCTAGCAATCAGCAATAGGCTTTTAAGATCATCTCAACCCACTTCCCATAGCCCTGATCTGCTTTCACCTACATCAGTTTTACACCAGCATTACTCCACTAATTGCAATAGTTACTGTTACGCAATTCAGATCATTAATATCCAGAAGTCCTGGCCATAAACAGGGTTCCACTGTTAAACAAGGGACGGTATTGCCCCTGCTCTGAGGAGCTGACAGTTTAGTTCAGTACAATGCACAATAGGAAGAGCAAACGATGGAAGATAAAAGCAGTCAGGGAAGTGGGGGTAGTAGCTAGAGAAAGACAGAACCAAAATTTGATCCTAAAAGACTCACTGAATTGTTTGGTACTTATTCAGGTGAGCCAGATGGATTTAATCACTGAAAGTAAATCAAACTACTTGTCTGAGCAAAAGATGTAAGTCCATCAATGATCTAGATTTCAGCATGCGCAACAGGCAATTATACCACTTCTTTCTTTTAGATTCAGGCTCACCAAAGGGCTAATTCTGCACTTCACTTTGATGCAAAAACTCTCACTAAAGCAAACAGGAGATCTGCCTGAGTCTGGAGTGCAGCTGGACTGGGCACTTTGCCTGTCCATCTTGTTGCAGACAATTTCTCAGCATATTACAGCATCTCTCCCCATCTAAACAAACCAGCAAACTAACCAAGAAACCAACATCTAAAATTAATGTGAAAGATCCTGTTCTCTATTATCAGATTCAACCTCCTCCCCCCTCACCCCTGGGTTTGGGCTGAGCTCTCTGTAACAGTTCATTATACCAAACATGAAAAATACTACTTGCTTGGCACTTACCATGCCTGTTTTACCGAATAGGAAGGAAAAATATCATGCATTTGGCCATTACCATTAAACAGCATGGTAAGGAATGGGCAAGCAGAATTTGTGTCTGGATGAGAGGATGTCAAAGTACTGTTTTGCAAAATTGATTTAAATTTATCCCAGTACATGTATCTGAAGTATGTGCAAAAACTGTAATCCTGATTTAGCATTTACTTAGTTGTATTAGAAAATTTGTTAGAAACAAACCTTGAGCGTTGACAATCAAGACTTCTCTTTCTGCTAGTCTTGCTGTGCCACTGTACGCGGTAAAAGCATGAAACATCCTTCAGCAATGCAACAGAAGTTTGAGGGGAAAACAGAGATGTTCTTTGCAAGAAAAATGGTAACACGGCTCTTTCAGTTAAAGCAGCAACTTTGTGTCAGTCTTCACTAGTAAGCTGTACAGTGCTGCGTTATCATGATGAAGATAATCTGTCATTCGTCTTTCAACAACATCTCAACTGTAAAATCCACAGCACTGAAAAGGTTTTGTTTGGAAATAAAAGAAATCAAGGAGGTGTTTTGATGAAAGGTGATGCTTTCTGCCAGAGTCCAAGATATAAGCCACGCAATGGTTATTTAAGTAGCACGGCATGTCACGTTAGGCTCTTTAAGTGCCATCCGTTTCCAGTCTATGATGATTAAAAACAGTGAACTGTGTACACAAATGGTATGGATACATAAAGGTGACTGAAACACATGCCAAAGTAATCTCAGGTGTACAACGAAAACAGTTTTGCAGATATTGCACTCATATTCTACTTTCTTGTTGTATCTATCCACTCCCTAATGCTTTTGATCTGTTGTGCACTTGGATAGAAACCAGTAACAGCAGACAATATTTTTTTCTTTCAATCTCAAAAATATAATGAAGGTATAAAACTGTAAAACTACAAGAAAAAAAAAAGCTGCACATACATTTTTTTTGAGTGGGGACTGTAAGCACAGGACTGAATTACTTAGAAATGCTGAAACAGTAAGGTAATTAATAAAATTATTTATAAAGAAGTATATCTACAATATTTAATAATTTAAGGCTCACAAGAAACTAACATATCAATGACAATAAAAGTTTTCTGCTCTAGGGTCAAAAGCACCAAATTCACTTCACATACTAGATAACCAGATCTGTACTGATCACAAGTGGAAAACTCTGAAAGTGCTGATCTGCTAATGTTCCTAGTGCTTTAACGATGTCCTATTTCACAGGAATAAGAAATCCCCTTTCAACCATAAATACAATTATACAGATATAAAATATATTGGAACAATTTCAGTTTGAAACCACAGTACAAAAACCCTCAACCTCCCTTCTCCCCCCACCTCCCCCCCATCCATTCATTCTCCACACAAGCATCCCCCAACTCTTTAACTCTAAACTTGGAGCAACTGAATTGGTTACAAATGACCCATTTAAACCCAACAAACATTTGCTAAAATAAGTTTCTACAAATTAGATTTTGCACTGTCATAATTTACCAGCTCCTGCATCATGGAGCGTAGCTTATTCTTAGTCTATTTTAAAAATAGGTGACCCTTTGTGTCATGGAAAAAGAACATAAAAACATGTATTCCTGCAGGACTGCTCAGGACAGTGATCAATTTATAAAATATAGCCTGATTTAAAAAACTAACTGGTACCAAAAGAACAGTAATAGTAGTAAGTTTTTGACACCAGCAAATCCTTCTGCATCTCTGAACTCTTAACTCTCTCCTCTCCTTACAGGTCTGTTTCCCTATTGGTGTCCAGACAGAGAGCATAGAGGGATTTTCTGAGATCTACATTACTTTTAGCTTTGATATTGGTTTTCTCTAAGGAGCTGGTGCCATTGTTGAACCCCTCACTGTTTTCCAAGTGCACAACAGATTTATTCAGAGAGTTTCTACTGGATCTTCTCTTCGCATCTGCCCCCGCTGTGCTGCCCTGAGGACTGCTGTGTTCATCTTTGAGGATAGCTTGCTCTTCATGATCAGTCTCTCGGTGGTAGAAGTAGTTGAAGTTGGATACAATGACAGGGACAGGCAGGGCGATGGTGAGCACGCCTGCGATGGCACACAAGGAGCCCACGATCTTGCCCCCCACGGTGACAGGTCGCATATCCCCATAGCCCACAGTGGTCATGGTTACCACTGCCCACCAGAAAGCATCTGGGATGCTGGAGAAATGAGACTCAGGGTCATCGGCCTCAGCAAAGTAGACAGCACTAGAGAAGAGGATCACTCCAATAAAGAGGAAGAAGATGAGGAGGCCCAGCTCCCTCATGCTGGCTTTCAAAGTCTGTCCCCAGAACTGCAGCCCCTTGGAGTGCCTGGAGAGCTTGAAGATCCTGAAGACTCTGACCAGGCGAATGACTCTGAGGATGGCCAGGGACATGGCTTGCTGCTGGCCCCCGCCCCCATTGCTACTGCCAGCCCCGGGCGGCTGCTGCTCATGGGCCAGCTCGGTGCCCAGGGTGATGAAGTAGGGGATGATGGCCACGATGTCAATGATGTTCATGATGTTGCGGGAGAATTCAGGCTTGCTGGGGCAGGCGAAGAAGCGAACGAGGAGCTCAAAGGTGAACCAGATCACGCAGGTGGTCTCGATGATGAAGAAGGGGTCAGAGAGGCTACTGGGTGGCTGCATGGGTGGGGAGTCCCCAGTTGTGCCATTCAAACCCCCACTTTGTGGAGGGAGGGGCACGGGCATCTCCCTCTCGTCCCTGAATTCTGGCAGAGTCTCCAGGCAGAAGGTGATGATGGAGATGAGGATGACCAGCACAGAGACGATGGCGATGGCCCGTGCCGAGCTGGAGCTCTCGGGGTACTCAAAGATGAGCCAGACCTGGCGCTGGAACTCGTTGCGAGGCAGGGGCT
>JMFS01013400.1:0-13948 GCA_000699545.1 Podiceps cristatus | reverse complement strand
GGGGAAGGGGAGGGGGGGGGCGGAGCAGGAATCCTGCTTGCAGTGCTAGCTTTCAGTTCAAGGCTTCTGGCATTCTGGATGAAATACCACTGCAAGTGCTGGACATTACAGGTTAAATTAATATCATGCTTAAGGGCTTCACCAAATTTGGGCCACCAAGATTACGTGGCCTAAGCAGACCATCAAGAAAGTTACCAGAGACCTAGGCTAAGAAGCCAGATATATCTGAATCTCAGTTTGCTGCCTTGATTTTAATAGGAAAATTAAAATCTGAAACGGCCAACGGAAATCCTCCAGTTTTCTTTCATATTCCTTACACACATACCCCTTTTTCTCCCCAGTGTTTTTCAAAGAAAGTTCCAGGGCAGTGGCAGAACTCATCTCTACTTTTACTGTAACATTGCATTGCAGTCAGTAATGATAGGTGGAAGTCTGAAGTGAGTACTCAGATATTTTTTTTTTTTTGTATCATGCCATCTACAACATCATCGTTCTTGTACTTTGTTGAAGAAATAGCAGAAGATATTGTAAAAGGCACGATGCATGTAGGGGGTAGTAAATCTGTTGAACGCAGATAGTCAATGGCTGCAAGTCATAATATAAAGCTTTACTCTTAGCCTCCTACCGTTTTTTGTTATCAGTAAAAATTTCTATTAATGTAATATGATAGCATCATGTACAAACAGCTTGGCAGTCATACATTTTGCACAGCTGTCAAAATCATAGTCATTTAGCTTCAAGGTAAAGCTGAAGTTTGAATATTCCTGCTTTTCATCTTTGAAGCTTTGACACTTTTAGAAGATAATTATCTAATTTTGTGATCAATGATGTGTTTCCAACACATCAAATTTTAATACCCATAGTATGTAAATCCTTTTTGTGTGTCTTGGAAATTAGCAACTTAGATAGGTTGACACAGAACCTTAGGAATATATTGAATAGCCAAACATTAAAATATGACCTAGAGGAACAATAGGAACACTATATGCTGTGGCCCTGACAAAAGTTTTCATAATGCCTTTCGAATAACATTTTCACAGTGCTTTTATCTAATAGGCTACAGATCCTATGACTGCCTAATTTTGACTCCTGCTTTTTAGGAATGCAGGTCAAATCCTTGCTTGTATTTAAAAGCATGAAGCTCCTTGGCAGCTACTGTAGAACAATTTAAAGTAAAAACAGATGATAAGACAAAAACTTCTACCAGCTGACAAATTATTTCTGTACAACACTAAGTTCACTTAAGATACTATAGCTGATAAAGATAGTAAAAGAAAATGGCTAGTGAAGCAACTGAGAGTTAAAGGGATTGGCTTAGCCCTAGATTAGAAGGGAAATTCCTGTGTTATCAATGACAAATATTAAAAAAAAGCCACACAAACAAAAACCCATACCAAAAAACCCACATAAACAAAGACAAACCCAAACATAAAAATCCCACACAAACAAAAAAACCCACAACCACCACACACCTTTAAAATCAAACAAAACCCCCCACAAAAAACCCAAAACAATAAACACACACCAAAACAACCAAAAAACAAACAAACAAAACCCACAACCAGCCCACACCTTCTCCAATTCATGCAATTAACTTAGTGGAAATTGCTCCTGAGACTTTCTAAGAACAGTTACATACTTCTATTGTGAGGAATGTCTGTGGAAAAAAGCCCACCTGAATATTAAACAGTAGAGACTTCAGTTTAAGAGCCTGTAATGTTAGTGCAAATTATTTTAAAAGAATGGGTCACAAAAAAAGTGTTGAGATCTGATGAAGCAACTAAAAGACAGTATAACAATGTTTATGACTAGGGCCTAAGAGAAGCCTACTATGAGAAAGTGTTACGCCTTTCAATACCTATGAGGTTATGAAGAAGATGAACCAAAGGTATTTATGGAGGTGCACAGTAGAAGTGACAGACAGCAGTCATGAATTGAAATGAACTCCTAGTTTAAGTAAGTAACTTTTCACGTGTAGAGTCAAGCATTGGAAAAAAAGAGATTGTGGTATCTCTGCCCTTGAAGGTTCTGAAGATCAGAATCAACAAAGCCCCAAGACATCTGCACCAATTTCATCATTGACCTCACTTTGAGCAGGGAGTTAAAAGACCTAAATCATCTCCAAGAATTAATCTACAATTCCAAAAATTATTAAAAACAGAGCTCCACCGCAAAAGAGAGTATGATAGCTGTACAATGGGGCAAGATGAGGGTTTTTTTCCCAGAACCTGTTTTACTGTCATTAGTGCCACACACACACACACTAGTCTCAATTATAAGAGTACAATAAGAATTTTTATATTCAGTATCACTGTATTCATAAGAACATTAATCAGTGGAGATCTACTCAACTCGCACATTATAGAGAAACAGCGTTCACATAATATATAATCCGCTACCAGCACAAAATACAGGGAAGCCTGACAACTCCACCATTTAAGTACACCAAAGGTAAACATTTCATGAGGCTATTACAAGCTCAAAAGTAATTTTCACACTTTCCTAAAAACTAAAAGCAAAGCTTCAATAAAGAAACTACTATCAGTCATACATATAAGCAAGCTAACTAATGAACAATCAACAGGATCTATGTTAAGCCCTGATACACTGAATATACACATATACTTGTCCCATTATATCCCCAACCTCATGAACTAGGTTAGGTCACTATATGATTTGTTTTGTTAAGGGACCTGAGAAAAACTTTCTTGCATCTTTTACTTCCTTAACTTGGGTGCTCTAAGATCTCAATCTAGTTTGAAGGATAAGTAGTAATAATATCTTTTTAACTGCCTCCTGTAGTGCAAACTGATTTATGCAAAACATTTGGCATCGGTCTCAGAAGAAAACATTTCTCTCTAGAACATCTGCCCCTTTAAAAACAGAAAGATTAAAATATAAATAAGGTGGTTCAGAAAGAAGACAACAGGGAGGGAGAGAGAAACAAAGACAACAATAAAACAACATGTCAAATTAAGGAAGGCAAAAGCAAAACACATGATTAGGAGTTAAGTGCTCTGACAAAGAGAATGCCTTTTAATATTTTAGAAAGTGCTTTGGTCACCTTAATGAAAAATATTGGTTTAATTCTTTCAGTTCTCTCAGGAATCTTGACAGGTAGAAATGGCAAGAAACAGCCGCTTGTCAAACACTTTTCGGATTAAGAGTCATTGCCAGAACCTATATGCCTTGATGACTCTGTCAAAACAATCAAACAGGCTCTACCTAAAAAAGCAAAAAATTCAGCATAAGTAATACTTAGGAAGCACTCTTCCCAAGAGCAAGAAAAGATAAGAACAAACTTTACTAAATACCCACCATTGCTGATAGCAAAAAAGCTACAACACGTGCAAGGTGCATAAAGAATAAACTAGGAGTTTACATCTAACCAACCATTTCCTCCTCTCTCCCTGGAACATCACACTGTCTTACAAGCCCCAGTGAAGGTCTATTACCTATGTAGTTACATGCAAGAATATGTTGAGAAGCTAACCTCAATGAAGTCTTACTATGTGGTTGTTGAACTTCAAGTCAAGTAAGTGAAGACTGCTCACAAGTTAACCTGTAATATTTAACATATTTATCCTTCTATAGTGAAAATCCATATACTTTAATAAGATCATTTGGTTGTATGCTTATAGCGGGGGCGGGGGGTAAATTAAAAAGGAACAAGCCACCCTGGCCAACTGTACAGCAATAACAACAGTGTTTTATAACCTGTTTCGGCTCTGAAAGTTGAAGGACTCCCCAGCTGTGTCTTAAGAAGATAAAAGCACAGAGCTTAACAATGCATAGATATAGACATCAAAGAAGAAATACAATTACTTTCTTTGCTTAGAATCCAAAGTAAAATAAATAAATAAAAAGATTCCAAAAGAAAGGATTATGTAGCTCATCTTCCTAACATAAGACAGGTCAACGGGATCTACATAGTGGCAGGTAACCTTTTCTGAAAAGCCACCCTGCAAGAGTTCCACACTGTTCCAGTGTTTTCTCTTAGGGAAGAAGAAAAAAAAAAAAAAAACACACAAAAAACCACACAAAAAACCAAACACACAAAACAAAACCAAAAACAAACACACACAAACAAGTTTTTCATAGTAGGAAAACCTAATTCTTATGTTTAAAGACCAATTCTTGTTCATCTGCCATAGATATAGAAAATACATTTATTCTTCTTCCTGTTTTTTTTGCATGTGAACAACGTTGCCATAGGGGGTTGGACTAGATGACCGCTAGCGGTCCCTTCCAACCCAAAACATTCTATGATTCTATGATATTCCCTTTCAGTTTTTACTGAAAGGAAATATGCTTTTTTATTTTTTTTAAGTTGGGGTTTTTCCCCCTCCAGTTTTCTAGCTTATTTGAAGGTTATTGTCTCTTTCACATAGCGCACCTGCCTGCAGACATTGAAAGGTTTTTTTTGAATTCAGGACTGGTTGTCCCCTTCCACTTCTGCAACGTAAGTATCTTACCTTTAAGAGTTTTTACAGTTTAGACCATTTCTTTTCTCATAAATATGAATTTGACATATGCTCTATCATACATGAGGTTCCAGTCAATTCTCAGCTCTCTACAAAGATTAAAGGCAGCCACATCAGCCATTTTACCAGAAATATAGCAGAAACAGGGATCAGGTAAAATGTATCAGACCAGCTGAATCTGAGCGTAAAATGTTCCACATCCCCTCAGTATATTCATAATAGCCACAGATACCAGAAGCAGGAAGAATTCGTGGAGTCTGTGACTTCCTCTGCTGACGACTTCTGTAAATCAGTGTCTTGACACATAATGGGTTATAATGGGTGGAGCTGACAAGGGGAATAAAAGTCAGAAGAGAGAATAATCCTTGCTTATAATAAGTGCAAAAGGAATCAATGTGAAAAGCAACACAAGAGAAAACTAATTTGTGCTCCTAACAAACAGGAAACCTCAAGTATAACAGGAAGCTAGTGCAAGATTTCAGTCTCTCTGAGGCATCTATTCAAGATTACAGATGTCTACTCACATAAATTAGTCTAGGAGTAGAAGCAACAATTCTGCCCAGCTCTGACTCCAAAACTCTTACACTAAGGTAATCAGATTCTCATAGGGTTTTGAAAGAATATTCTGGGGAAAGAAAAAAAAAAAAAAAAAAAGGCATTTTCCTGTGTTAGGGATCTTCCAGGAGATAAATTTGAACCTCATGGGCATGAAGTGAAAATCATATTGCTATACAAAGCATCCAGCAAAACATATTCATTATTTCTATCTTCCCCTACAGAAATCATCATCACCTCCTCAACTGCCATCTCCTTCCTGAAAATTGCCTGGCACTGGGTGTTGCTCAGGCATTCTTATTTTGAAGATACATTTAAAACACACACACACCCCACCAATAGGCTTGTCCAAGATTTGAATCCAGATCAGTTATGCACCTAGTGCTATCTTCACTATAAATTCAAATGTGTTTCTCCCTTCATTCTCAAAGTGCACTATTAATGAAACAGCCTTATTTTACCTTTGTCTAGATAACCAATGTTTTTTCTTCTAAATTTGACTTTATCTGTTGTCAATTCAGGTCTAGCTCATCAAAAGTCCAATGTGCTCTGTCTAGTGCTCGGACCTTGCTAAAGACTGCATAAAGCCAACTCTCCTATGCAGGAGGGATTTATGGCAGCTTAATTCCTGCGCTCTGTATTCTACTGTCTACTATTTTATTCCCTGATTAAATTTCAGATGCAGGTTTAACAGCTGCACACTCCTATGTGAACAAGTTTTTCTCTCTTGACCAATCACAGTCTCCTTATGTCCTACATCGTCCTCCTCAGGAACATGTACTAGTTATCAACTATAAGATGGATAAGTACATTTGTAAAGTCCTAGGAGATCTGATGGCAGAATATTTTCTGCCTGTCCCTGGAGTTCATCACCTCTAGAATGGCTACCAAGAACCTTCCCAAATTCTTGTCAACTATGATAAAAATCAAAAAGAGAAAAGAAAAAAAAGTTTTGCACAGACTTTCTTTCTAAACACAAATCTTGCAATGATTTTGTCATTCACTAAGTATTTAAGCTTTACAAATGAAGTAGGCAGAAACTAAATAGGGTCACAAAAGTATCTATGTAATTTTGCAAAATTATTGTATGTAGAAAAAGCAAAATGGAACTTCATGAGAACAACATATTAATCAAAGTATTTCATGAAGACCTTTCGGTGAAGCTTCTACAGCAACCTAAAATACAGTCTATCTTATCAATATATAATTTGTGTTGTACAATGTGTAACCACTTATTATCAGCAACAAAAAAATTGTACCCTACAGAATAGTTATAACATATGAAAGTGTATTGTATTGATTGGCAGTTGCTTAAAAGTGAATCACCACTACAATGTGGTATCTATTCATGGTTCTACGTACCTTCCCTGTCAAGATAATTTGCATGGAGGCTGGCTCTTTTAAACTAGAAATGTAAGTATTTTCCAATACAGGATGTGAAAACAAACGACCATAAATGCATGAAGCAAGAGAATTAGCATTCATTTCCTTTCAAGATCTGATGTTTTCTAGTTGGATGTCCACTCAATAGTTTCCATATTAAAAGACATTATTGAAAATGTAATGCATGTATCATAAACTTACTGAAGCAATATCACTTTTCTACTACATACTAACAATAGAACATATTCACTTTCAATAATACAAGAGGATCATGCTGTGCTTTCAAAACCCAGAAAGACACAGAAAATACTGCAAAATATAGAGTGCTGATGGCAGAAGACCATGAATTCACTGTGCTTAAAACAGGGCTTTCCTTTAAGTTAAAGAGAAATATAAAACATAATGATTGATATTCAGGCTGATTTAGACTACATTTTTAAAACATTACCAATGCCAAGAAATTATTACTCCTGCAATAACATTCAAACAGGAGATGAGAGTAAGCCATAGCTCATTCAAGATGCAGTTCTAACTTCACTGAAGGCCAAGAAAATTTTCCAATACCTCCAGAAAAGGCAGATCTTCATTACAAGAAAGAAGGAAAATTATTCTTTGTTACTGAGAAAGACCACACTACTAAAAGTCTGATAGCACTGTAATATTTTCCTCCATAGATCAATATGCTACCTGAAAAATAGTATTGGACCCAGCAGGTTTTCCCACCTAATACATTAGTAGCATATGAATAAGTTTGATTCTTTTTTTCCCTGAGCAAAGAAAAATTAAAATATCTATCCAAAGAATTTACACTTTTTTGTCTGCAGATATCAACACAAAATACTCCAAACATACTCAAATGCTCCATAACTAGTTTGGCATGGAGAATAACCTTGTGATTTATGTAGCCCAAAGATCAGTAAGAATTAAAGGGGATGGAGGTTCAAGCTCTGCAAGTTCTAAAACATCATTTGGATTAATCATCAGAAATAAAGTGATTTAAGATTCTCAGAAGCAGATTTCTTTTATTTTCTAATGCTTTATTTTAATTCAGTGTTAGGAGACACATTTTATATAATCCAGATTTCAGGAGTTTGAATTATAAAGAATTAACTCTGAAGAGAGCTTTTGGTGAGTTCTATACCATTTACCTGGAGAGTGGTTTGAGGGGCTGGGAGGGGAGGTTGTTGCTGTTGGCTTGGGTTTTTTGAGAAGGTGGCGGTATTGGGGTTTTTTAAAAGTCATAGTCATATGTCTACATTTTTTTGATCCTTTTTGTCCTATTTTGCTCGGCTGACAAAAGATTAGATATCCAAGAAGCCAATCCATGTCTATCCTTTAAACTGCACTTCTCAATCTTACTGACCCTTCCTTCAAGACAGTAGTTGCAGCATCTCAAGCAAAGAAGAAACAGCCTGCAAAGACCAAACCCAACATAAGGCTGAATAAAAGAAAAGCAATTAATGTCAAAATGATTGGACTAAACTTCCTTAAGAATTTAAGTCACTATTACATGATTTAAAACTAAAGATAGATGTACTGCATAAATCAAATACACCAGCTGAATATTAATTGATCTATATTGCCCTGTTATGTTAGTTTGCACTGACATTTTCACAGTTGTAAGAAACTACCGAGATACAGCACCAAATCTAGCCAGTGAGACAAAATGCAACTCTGAACCTTTAAAAATAGGAATGCTATACTGATTGAAAAACCTGCTTTGAGAAAACACAATGATTTGAGAAATCCTAACACAATGAAGAATTTGCTGAAAGGAGGAGGCAGATGCAGACTACAGACTGCTTGAGAGCACGGCAGTCAGTGCTTGCATAACAGTGAAGACTGGGATGGCTTACATAAGAAAAATCTGAGATAGCCTTAAACAAGCTTGTCTTCAGTAAGAAATCTTTATGGCAAAATCAATAAACGAAAGTGTCTTTTCAGTTAGAAACTGTTCCTACATTTGCAATAAAATAATATCAGCTATTCAGGACCAAATCAAGAATTACCAAAGCTCAAAATGGGGAGAGGGGGCAGGGGTGGGGTGGAGGAAAGGGGAAGCCTCTCCAGAAGAAGTCTTAGAAAGCATAGCCCACAGTGCATTTTTAGAGCATCAGACACTTCATTGATACTAGAAAAGCTTTACTGTGTAACAACAATTATTTTTAACATTAACAGAAGGCACATAAGGCACATTACCTGCATTATTTGCTTCCATTTTATTACTGTTATTTTGCAACAGCATGGAACTGAAAACATTACTATCATGAACAGTAATGTGAACAGTCACATTCCTCGAAGTTTGTTCCTCCAAAATTCTAATTGTAGCAGCCAAAGTGAGTATCTTCCTGGCACTAAACCCTTGCTTCGCATCCTATACTGAAAATCTGGCTTTGCCAGTGGGCAATGCTCCTTCAATTTACTACAGTGCTCACTAAACATAATCATAGTATTAAAAAAAAAAAATAGTTTAAAGAAGTGTCAAGATTCAAATAATGTCTTTGGAAAGTCTAAGGGAAAAAAATATAAGCATCTAAGAGATAATTAACGTTTCAATCAATTCTTAGGCTGCAGCAGCATTTGCTAACTAGGTGAAGAGTATGTATGTCTCCACAGCACCAAGCAGCTTCTTGTATGCTGCCAAATCTATAAGGCAACTGTAAAAGCTCTGTACACCAGGTAACTTACAGAAGAAAATAGGACAATATTATTCCTATGGTTTTCTTTTTGAACACCAAATGGTCTTCCTTCACTTTGAAAGCAACATTAAACAGTACAATTTTAAGTGCTGATTATGCTTAAAAGCTCATCATCACTTCCAAATTATTTTCTGAGCTATTTACAGTGTATTTCATCTAAAGTCAATTTCAGGAAAGATCATATATCCCATGTACTCTTAGGAGGCATAATAATCTTCAATAAGATTATCATAATGTAATAAAATAATAAACATTGAGTTAAGCAATGTTTTCTTAAAAAATAAATAGTTTCAAAAAGTGACAAAAGTATTCTTACACATCTTTTTGAAACTCAGGAGGACAGCAATGGTAGTTACCCTCTTATGTTCACAGTACAGCAAAACTTCAGAATTGTAATAACTAAATCAATAGTCACAGCTACAGACTGGCAAAATTTTGCTTTACTGAGTATCTCACAACTTCATTTGCTCAATGAAATTTTAGTGTGGGTCAAATGACTCAATGTGTAAAACATTTGGGCAGTAGAGAGTGTCAATCAAGCCTTGATTTCAAAGGCATTCCTTTGAAAGTAGAGCTCAATATATATGCTAACAAAGTGAAACAAGTAACCTTTACATTAATTTTTCATTTAGCAAGATTTTATTAAACTAAATGGCACTACAATACAGTTGGTAATTGAGAAATCTATACTGCCCAGATACATAATTATACATACATTTTATATCTTCATTTCTGTCACAATGCTTAATTAATAATCAGAAAATATGGATTCCTCTAGTAATACTAGAAGTCGCACTCTTTCTAAAAGTGGAATCTTGACTTTAAAAAGACATTGACTCTGATCACCCAGAGCTCACAGTAAATACCAAATGGATTCTTGATGCCTGGAGGGGAGGGTGGGGGGGTGGGGAAAGGCATCTGAATTTAAAACCCTACTGTGCCAGCGCTTCCTTAATTGTTACAACTTCTGCCACTGACTTTGCATGTTAAAAATACTTGCAAATCCTGAAGTTTGATATGTTTTTATTCACACAAGCTTACAAAAGAAATATACTTTATAACAATAAAAAAGATACATGTTAAAGTCATCTAGCATCCAGGCTCATTTGCCACAATCAACAGCAAGAAATAGCAAGCTTAAAAAGGACAGAGGCACTTAGAATTTTAAATAAAAATAAAAAGCACCAGAGGTTTCCTCAAACTACTGTAACCAGAAGGGAAAAAGAAAAATAAAAGAATAGGGGATGCGACAAAGGAATAAAAATTCTCTAAATACCTATCAAATCTGTGTTATGTGTTTCTTCTTTCATTCTATAATAAAATATCATAACAAAAGCAAGAAACAAGAACAAAATAGCTTGGAACGAGCATATGCTGTCCACCTTCAAAAACAGGAGCACAGATTTGTTAGTGAAATAGAAAGGATGATGATGAAAAGGTAAAATGAATAGCTTCCAATTACCTACAATTATAAGAACCAATAGAAAGAAATCATGCCACTTCAGAGGGAAAAAATATATTACAGAAGGGATAACAGCAGTATCTACTACGGAAGAAGAGAAGAACGATTAAGGACCTCATACTGATTCTTCGTAGATTTTATCACTATTGCAAAATACATTATATTCTATATTTCTATTGTAAATGTTGGACAATCTGCATTTGGTAATCTAATTTTTAAAGCCATTTTAGTACAAAAATGGCTGCACATCGAACAGTTCCAAAGTTAAATAAAGGTACCTGTTTGTTATGGCCCAATAAAAAATTAAAGCTTTTTTATACTTGATTAGATACTAATCAAAATGGAAAAACCATCTGCTCTATAATTTTAAGTTTATACAAAAGTGTGACTGCACAGACTTTAAAGAATGTGAGCTAAAAGTATAATAAATACTGTATGTCTGGGTTTTCAGATTAAAAGTTTGCCCAACATATTGAAGTGAATCCATTTAATGGCCTGGAAAGGCAGTAAGAGATCTCAAATATTTTTGTTATTAATAGCTCTGTATTTTAGCTTAATGAAGTTCATGTTTTGCAGTCCTGGGTATACAACACTGAAAAGGCAGATACTGCTAAGAATCTCATGTACCTTTAGTAATAATTAAGTCAGTTGCTTTCATTTTACATGGATAGCATAAGCTTTTTATTTGAACTGCTACATGCACTGTCTGTTACATAGTTTCATATGTATACAAGCCTTTCAAAATAAGCGCTACAAGCTCAAGCAATAATTTCCTTCATAATAATAAAAAAATAAAAAACCACACACACCGACAAAAACCAAAACAACCCACTAATGTGTTACTCAGAACTAAAAATCACATCCAAAAATACAGCAGAAATTTAACATATGGGTTGAATGAGCATCTCTGTAGTCAGTGAATGTCTCAATATTTTTCCATTTCCTATCGCATTTTCAGAATCACATATTAAATGCCGCAAAATCAGTCTTAATATTTTTATCCTGTTCCTCATAATCTCTTATTATACTTTTTTCCAGCAACTGCTGTAGAAGTAAATTGTCTACAATACAGAGCTTTACTATAGGTTGTATTTTTAATTTAGAGTAGACACAGTCCTTGATGTATACCTAATACTCGAATCCGCTTTCTCATTACCCTCTGCCCCAATTATGTAGACTTATACCAATTTCTCAAGTTTTTGCAATACTTCACTAGCTTATTACCCAGCTGTGCAGCTGAGCAAGAAGATAACCACATTCATTCCTCTTATCTGTAATGATGTAATACATCCCAGCACTGGGTTGAGATGATTGGGGGAATAATGGGATTGTAAAAACTGCAGAGATGACAAACAACAGTGCAGCCGCCTTCTCCTGATACAGCGAATTGCGTACATACAGCACAGGGTGAAAATAATACAATATGCACTAATTCTGCTCCTTGAATAAAGTTAAGATTTTTCATAGGAAGCAGCTGTTTCTACACAGAAACAACATCATCATCACAATGCAGCAACCAGATTAAATACCCGCAATCTAGACTGAAGCCTAGACTTTAAGAAATAAAAGTGTTGGAGTTTACTTTCTAATGAGAACAAAAAAAAATCACCCAAAAAGAAAAATATCAGTTTAATCAAGGACTCTCCAGACAGGGCAGTGCAATGCAAAGAGTCATCAGGGACTAGTATGCAATACAAAAATAGATCCTGGACCAGAGCATCGCTTTCCTATTCATTTAAAAAATTAAATCTGCCTCCATTTTCTCTGTTAAGACCTTCCTTATTACAACTAAAGAGATCCTTACCTTCTGCAGGAGCTGGGAACCTGAGTACTTGGCTGCAATAGATTTTATCTCCCCACCAAATGCTGAGGCCCAGAGCTTTACACTGTGAAGAAGAAAAAAAAAAAAAAAAAAAAAAAAAAAGAGAGAGACAGGAAGAAATGTAATACACATGTCATAGCAAGCAACACAGACTCTAACAGCTTCAGCTTCACTCAGAAGGATCCTAGCAATTTTGCATTAAAGAGCTCACTAAGGAACCTAAGCACAGCAAAAGATTAGCGAAGCTGTTCAAGTATAAGCACAAGATGCTGTACTAAGGTAAGGCCTCTGATATGAAACTACCCAACCTGCAGTGTTTAAGTTTAAAGAATTAACTTCTACCAAAACATCCTTTGGCACAACATAACATATATCCATTGAAAGGAAAGCAGCAGATAAAATGGCAGAACAGTTCTGAATGACAAATTCTTACATGAGACGAAGTTAACATAACAGCATCAACTTCAGTAAATACGAGCACTTAAGGTAAGACTCTGCGGCCACATACTCCACCAACACATGCTCCCACAATAAAATTAAAGTAGTGCCAAGCGAGGTAGAGACTACCACTTTAAACACAGAGGAACAAAGGTGCCTTGAACAGTCAAATATCCGCAATACAAAAAGATAAGAAAACTTGAGTAGTCAAGTTCTCATCCTTGAACATGGTCCTAAGAGCAATAGCATGAAAGCACTTACACAGACAAAGGGATCTGCTGCTCCGATCCAACCACATCCACTAAGGCTGTGTTAAAAGCTGTCCAGAAGATAAAGAAACCCCCCCCAAAAGCCCGAAGAAGATTCAGGTTCTCTGGCATTGTGCCTTTCTGTGCCTGGAAAGATTGAGGGAAATTCAAGTAAAGCTGAATTCACAAGCAGTGGGGTTTTGCTTCTAAAGCCTCTTTCCCCACCCTCACCCCCTCCACTAGAAAAACACTGTAAGAAATCACAGTTCCATCCTCATCCCTCCAAAGAATGACCCTTCTCTGTGTAATGGAAGGAGAGGACCAGAAGCGAAGCTCTAATGACTTGAAAACTATTGTGTCCCTGGTAACAGCAAAGCGTTTTCCAGCACCACTGCAGCCACTTGCATGTAGTTCTTTACAACTCCGCAGTCAGCAGTGTGCCGGAGTTACTTCAGTGACCTACTGCTGCTCCAAAGTGCCCTTAGCAGCAAGAAAACAGACTATTGATTCCAACTGGGAAGGCTGTCTTCTTGCAATTACTGCTCACTTTGCAAATGGAAAGCTGCCTAGAGTTCTCCTTTCCCTCGCCGGTAACCTCGAGCCTTCATCCCAGATCAGATCAGCGGCGCACTGGTTCAGCGGAGCGGGAGCAGCAGCCTTTTAACGGGATAGCGCGGAGACAGAGGCAGGCACGGGAGGAGCTGGACCAGAGGGAGGGGGCCTCTGCACGGCGAAAGCGGAGAAAGTCTGGAGGAGCTGAAAGTGTAGTTGAGCCCTTCCAGGAAGGCGAGGAGAGAGCGCTGCTCATTGCCGGGGGCTGAGCTAGGGAGGGCTCGGCGGGGCTGGCAGGGGCGGGG
>KL257824.1:7799-28594 GCA_000699545.1 Podiceps cristatus | reverse complement strand
ATCCCCCAGCTCCTTTTCCTGCCTCCGAGCGCTTTGTTACACACCAGCCCCATCGCTCAGCCGCCTTTTCCCCCAAAACGTTGAAACCTCCCTGGACCTGTGTGTACGCAGGGAGGGTGACGTGGTTTAGAGATACAAGTAGGTGACTGGTTTTCAGCCCAGAGCTTGAATTGTGGTTTTCCTAACGCTTCGGTGACACTACGCCGGTTATTCTGAGTGTGCTTTCACTGCGCGGCTAGCCAAGGCCTTCCTGGGTTGCCATGTCCACCCCCTCCCTCCCACAGACGTGTTCGCTCTCAACCGTGACGTGTGGTTTCGGTCTGGGTTACCACGGCCAGGGCCGCAGAAGAAATCCTGGGCACCGCTTCTGCAGACTTTGATAACGTGCTCACAGTTGGGTGGGCTGTCATCACCTCCCGCTTTCTTCTCTTAGGCCCTGAAGAACTATATGAGGTCTCTCACATGGCGGTGGGAAAGAACAGACTGGCTCAGGTTCCTGCGGTGTGGGACTGGGGCGTACGGTCCCAGAAGCCAAGGCGATGTTCAGTTGAATGCACTCGCACTAGCATCCCTTTCCAGTGAATCCATGCTCATAGTTTCCTTAATTTGTTCACAAGCAACAGTAGTTCTAAGGCCTTATTTAGGGGGTATACATAGTATAATGTGTCACTACGGATTGTCTAGTCTATAGCTATTCTACGTTACTTTATGGAATGATGGAAGACTTGTGTCTTTGGAAGTTAAAGTGGAAAAATTTTGCACAGTACCTGGTCATGGCCTCAAAACCCAGAAGCTCTTTTATCATAGTCGCCTCACCCACACATGCAGAGACACCCCCTTTTAGGGCTAAAAGGCCCCTAAACGGGTTAAGTCTTGCACTGTGCTTTGAAGATGGCTGGACTCTTGCTTTGTCAGACAATATGGAGCATATGTATAGCTTGCTGTTTTTCTTTAGCCATCTGGGGTGTTTATTTCTTCTGCTTAGGGAGAGAAGTGATGAGAGTTGGAGGATACTAACAAGAACAGTAAAAGTTAAACATGATTTTAAAGTGAATTTGCTTTGTTGTGTTTGGCCAACTCACCACATCTGCCAGGACAGCTGGCTGCTTTGCTGCTTGGACAAGCCTTCAGCGATGAGCGTTGTTAAGGGAAGGCAATAATTTCTCATTTATTTATTGTCAGTTTCTTTTAGCATCAGTAAGTGGTTTAAAGGGGCTTCCTTAAGACTTTAAGAATTGTTGGGGGAACTTAGCAGTAAAATCTGCCTTTCCAGCCTTCTGCTTTTCTGTCTCTGGAGCTCTCAGATCCCCTTGCTCTCTTTGAATGAGCAGTCGCTGCCAACTTAGAGACTTTGAACGCAAAGCTCTGCGGGAGCTGCTTTCATCAGATAAGGTTTAGGTGTGTGTGAGGGGCTTATAACGCGCCTTCCCTTAATGCAAAATTCAGCTGCACTTGAAGAATGTTTTTTCATCCCCGGGGCGAAGAGAGAGCTACAGATTTTATTTTGGAAGAAATTCTTTTCTGCTTCTCATATCACTGCCAGTTATCCCTTTCTGAGACAACAGTAAAACAAAAGCATGCCTTGTTCTTAGACAGTGCTATTTGCCCAGTGTTTCCACAGGTTTTTTTCAATGAGCTTGTGGAATATAATTTTGACGTATGTTTCTCTTCATTCTTTAAAAGAAACTGAATAATTTTGTATTTCTGTTTAAACATATTGTGTTGAACACAGTTGTGATGTTTTCAAGCAAGGCCTAACACTCACCATAAGGGAGAAGTGCAGAAAATTATGTAGGTCCATCAGCACACCAAGAATGCATGTTCTCTGCCAGGAAGTAGCAGTGGTTCACATGAAGATTTAATTAGGGCTAGACAATGTCTTCAGATAAATGCCAGGTTTGAAAGAACAAAGATGTCAGAGAAGGTTTGGGGAGAGCTGAGAGAGGTAATACAAGGGATTTTCTCTTTTCTCCTTCTCTTTATCTGGATAATGTCTGAAGCTAGACAGGCTTTTTATGTTAACTCTTTTGCTTAATGTGGGAAAGTAATGCTAGGATGAGCTCAGAGGATTTGTAATGGAGATGGATAGAGGCTCCTGCATCTCAAGTGCCGGTTTCAATGGCAGCCAGGTTCCTCATCGCGGAAAGCGACCTGAATTTTGGAAATGGGCTTATATGGTAACCTCTTTTTGGTTTCCAGCGGTCAAGTACCAGAAACTCTATAAAAGTCCACCGTGGCTACTAATTACAAACCTCACTTGACTTTTCTTTAATACTTTGATTGACCCGCGGGCACTGACCTGTCCTTGTGTCTCTAGCAAGGTCCCCTCCTGAGCAGAGGCGACGGGTTTTGGCAGGGCCGTTGTGTGGAAGGCCGTCAGCTGCTGCGGCGTGCCTAGGAGGTTCCTGACATTAAAATTCATTTTGCCCGGTCCATGTTGCTTTTCACCCGGAGGTTGCAGTGAAGGAAGTAGGTAATAGCACCATTTTACGTAGAAGCTAAAAAATCTCATCAGGGATTAGGTGGCAGAATCCATTACTTCTCAAAGGCTTTGTGAGCCAACGGTGCTTTTCGGCATCCCGCGGGACGTACAGGAGGACTTCATGGTCCCTTCACCTCTTCACAATGTCACTTTTGGTGGTGGCCGGTGCTTCCTAACAGCCTCCTCAAGAAGATTCCTGGGCAGAGGCTGTGTGTGGAGGCTGATGTGCTGCTGGTGCTTTTAACCGGTGCTGCGTGCTTGGTGCCCGGTGAATCCAGCAGCCGTTGGCAATGCCGGACGAGGCAGCCGGGGCGGCACTGGAGCTTTCACTGACGGCTTGTGCTGCGCGGCTCTGGCCAGCTGAGGGGTGGTCGTGCCACCAGCCCTGGAGAAGGTCTTTCTGAAAGATGGCAAGAGTCTAGAGGGTGGAACTGGGGGCCGTGGGTTTCGAAGGCTGCTGAGTATGTCGGGACTGACAAGATCCTTTGTGGCATTGAGTGTTGACGCGGTTCTTAGGACTGAACTGTTTATTTTTTTCCAGCTAATACTGTAAATGTGATAGACTAGATCCTTAGAGGAGAATTATTTTGAAGAATACTCCCGACCAGTGAGGAAGAGAAGTACAGGAAGATGTGTAGTAAAACGGCACCGACAGACTCCTTGCTATCCGGAGAGGGGCTGGCCTGGGGAAAAAGCTGCAGTTTACAGTAGCGGGAATTTGCCTTGAGATTCAACATCCTGCCGTAAATTACGGTTTTATCTTTCTTTGTTCAAGGGAGCCATCTTTAAAGTGTCACCGCTCTATTCAAGGTTATTAGAACAAATACCCTTTCCGTATGTTAGCAAAAACATCTTAGATGATTAAAGCTGATTGAATTACAAGAATGTGGAGTACTGGTGACTTTTTTTTGCTCATTCTGCTTATTTGATAGAGGCCATATGGCTTACACATGAGCACACACTGAAACCAGTTATATTTTGTAGTCTTTTTGGGGTTTATTTTTTCCTTACTCTGGAGACTTTACAAAGGCTTCAGGAGAGTATTTATTTGTTTGAATCCAAACCAAGTCTTGCTTCTAGCCCTCCCGGCTCCCTCGGGTGCGAAGGGCTGATCTGGGGCAGTGAGGTATGAAATGGGCTCCTCGTGGGGTGTTGGACAGGAGCTTGGAGGTCCGTTTTGGGAATGGCTCTGGTCAGGGCTACGTGTGCTGCTGAAGTCAGTTGTTCTTGCCGCAGCCTGAAATCTGCTTGACCCAGAGCCAAAGACCTCCAGGGAGAGAGGTCCAGCTCCCGAGTTAAATGCACAGGGACCTGAAAGTTAATTTTTAACAATAGAGTAGAAATGAAGGTGTCCTGCGTAACTGGGGGTGGGGGTGTTGCTCGGACGCCACTGGTTTACATCCCCAGTCCCTGTTGATGAGGGGAGGTTTGAATGAGGGGTGCTGGTCTGGGCACTTGCCTTGGAGTCTGCTTTCAGAAGAGGAACAGTACGGTGATTTAATAGAGAGTATTGTTTAAGGAGGCTACAAAACCAAGGTTTCAGCAGAAGATACTGAGGCACTTTATTGAAGCAACAGTGAGGCAGACAGCTTTTCAATTGATTTTTATCAAAGCACTTGCAGTTTCCATTCAAGGCTGTTAAATTGATAATAAATATGGTGGACAGAGTCTGTTTCCGGAGCTGCTGTTTTGTTCCCCCTTCTTTTTTTTTTTTTTTTTTTTTTTTTTTTTTTTTAATGAGAAAATGCCTCAGCTTGGGAGCTGTATAAACACCTTTTTATTTTCCTTTCCATAAGAAGCACTTAAGGCCTTTCTTCAGGTTTCTTATATCTTAAGATCTTTATGAGCCTTAGAATAAAAATGGTTCCTAAATAAATGAATTGATGGCTACATGCAGGAATAGAGAGATGCCTTACAGCGAGCAGCCCATGGTAATCCTGCTGGAGGAATTAACCCAGGCTTTCTTGTCCATATACACAATTCACCTAAGTTCCCTTCAGTCTAAACTTACTACTTTGCTGTGCTGCAAGTAAAACATTTTTTTTTTAAAGACAAACCTTTCCCCAACGCTAGAAGTCAGTGTTTAAAGTGCACACCGTAACTTTAGGATGTGGTACCAATAAAATTACGTGCTTGCAGCATGCTGTTGGGGTCTGAATCATCTTTCTTTTCATTAATTGCATTGTAATAAAATAAAAAGTCCTATGAAAGATGCTTGCGTTTACCCATAGCCACTGAAGTATTGTGCCCTGTTCTAAGGGAAGCTTTTCTCACTACAAGGCAGCAGTAACTTTTCTTGCTATCAGATGCCCACAGCATCAAAAAGATGAATTTGTCTTTTCCCACAGTGAAGAGAGCACAAAAAGTGCTCTCTCCTCAGCGTTTAAGTACATTTATAGGTACTCCTGTAGCTGGTCAGTCGTTTAAAATCCAGCCCCCCACTGTTCATATAGAATTGTGCTAGTCATGCAAAAGAGAGTCTGATAAAATGCTTTTAGTTTTATAAGATTATTTAGATCTGCTTTCACTTCATGACAATGGATTATGTTGTAAGGAATATCTCCATGAAATATGAAAATGGATATCTTGGCTTTTAAAGGAGCAAATAAGTACTGAGTCATGAATCTGGCAACTTGGAGAAACTACATATATGTGTGAAGCTGGATAATTAGTATAATACCATTTAATACTAGGTTTCTAAGACTGGATTTATTTTATAGGCACAAAAGCAGATTGTAGTTCATGAAGGTATTAGAGCATGTATTTTTGAGTAATGCAGTTTTATCTCTTCTCGCACAGTACGCTTAAATGTATATTCCATATGATTCTAATATAAATGTGAAATATGTGAGAGGTTGCAGCGCGAGGACAGCCCGTTCCCAGTTTGATACTGCTCTGTTCACATACCCGGCAGATTTTTTAAACTGCATATTCAAAATATGCTTGGCTAAAACCACACAGAAAATCCCCACAGACCCTTCCAACTGATTTTGTGTTTCATCCAAAACAATTTTCACCAAAAAAGAAGTATTGTGTGTTTTCCTTAGTTGAATTAAGAACAATTTTAAATCAGTCAGACTTTCCTTTGATGTTGTAAACTATGCTGGGATTTTAATTACGCATTCTTTGAAGATGATCAAGGTAGTATCCTTGGTGATAGTGGTCGGTGGAGGCACAGCAGTGCTTGTTGCAGAGATTTTGGTGAGATGGTCCTTCACCGGGAAGGACGCTGCATAGTACCCGCAGGGCTGGTGCTCTTCTGGGTTGGCCTGGCACTCTCTTTCCTCCTCTGATATTTCATATTTGACTCTGGTGAAATCGTTTCACACTTCGTGTTTTGGTTTAAAAATCTGTGCAATGTATAGGTGATAAAAAGCATAAATGTTTGGAGAACACGGGGGAGAAAGAAGCGTTGTAAGAGCCCCAAGAAGTTTGGAAGTGACCCGAAAGGCCAGCCGGTGTAACACCGTTTTCCCCCATATGATGAGTCAGGTCTACTGATCTACTTTTCCATTTTCTCGTTTGCATCCACCCGGGGAATTTCCGATCTGTAGGTACTCTTCCCATTGCTGAAGAAGGGGAGATGCAAATAAATACAGCCAGTCTGTTACTGACAGCACGGTCTTTAAATTTAAATATTCTCTTTAGGCTTGTTCTGTACCTGCCAGAATTGTAAGGTAGGCTCCATAGTGTAGTAACTCGTTTCAGAATCAAGGATTAGGGAAGGAAATAAGTCTATGTATATATATAACCTGTCTGCGTTTGGAGAATTCCTGGCACAGCTATGTATGGACTATTTACCCCTGCTTCTGTATCTCTCAGTTGACAGAAACCCTTTGGCAGCTCAGTGTTTGCAGCGTAGTCTCAGAGAGTGTCAGGAGATTCAAAAAAATGAGTAGCTACCCAGGAGAAACCCGTTGAAGAATTTGGTTAGTTGGTAAACCTGCTTATTCCCCGAGAGTAAGCCAGTCTGTTCCCCAGCTGGTCCTCAGAAGCCTTCTGGGTTAGATTACTTTGGGAAGAAATTCTTTGTTCAAATTCAGATCAAAGAAGAAAGTACACAAAGTGAAGGGATACACTGTGTTTGAACCCCAAGAACTTTGCAGAGCATCGGTTTCCTCTTCTTAAGGCAAGAAAGGCTTTGTTACATCCCAAATGTGGTCGGGAACGTTGAGGATCTTGTTAACTTGAACATGCTACATCCTCTACATAAACTACAAGAAGTGTGCTCAGCTTCATATTTGACCCAAATAACAAAAAATTCACTCTTACATTGCTGAGTAAATGCAGAAAAAATTGCTTTTTAAAATCTGGTATTTCCTGACTCTTTTTTTTGTTTGTTTGGTTTTTTTAACTTTAGTTTTGTCTCGTAACTTACTTCATTTATTTTCCTTTTGGAAGGAAAGGGGCATCCTTCCTTGCCTATACACACAAAAGGATACCTTGAGCAGATTTGCAAATTGCAAACTTCAGCAGCTTTGCCAGCAAATTTTGGAAGGTCTTTATGCTGTACTGGGCCTACAGGCTGGCGGTATTTGATAGCTTCCAATCACTTTGTCTTCTCAGACTAACAGATACGTCTGTATGTTTTAGTAGAGGCATTTTACTTAAACTATGATGACCAATTATTTGCTGAAATATAGGTTGATTTTTTTCAGACATCTGTAAGCCTTTAATTAGTGATCTTGTCCAAAAATTCAAGCCTGAAGTAAGTTTTTGACGGAGGTGACCCAGAGATGAGACGTGATATTGTAACTCTCCCTTCCAAAACATCTTTCATTGCAGTTGGTACAATGAACATCTGTTGGGCTCAATACAAACCCTTCTCCCTCTTTTATATGACACTGTCAAGAATCTGAACTCCGCAGTGTTCACCAAAAAGCGCTCCTGTCAGTCAACAGTGTGAAGGAATTTAACCAGTTAATTGCTTCCTAATTTAAGATTAGGAGAGAAAATATGCAAAATTTATTGGCATATTTCACCCAGAGTGGATCTTGAAATCGGTCTCCGCCTTGTGACCAGTTATTACCTGAACGCTGTCCAATACTTTTCTGATCAGCTATTATGGGATATAGGTCTGATAAGAAGATGATTGACAGTGAAAGGTTAATCAGGCTCCGTCAGCTGTTTGGGTTTGGGGTACCCTTATCTCATGTTTAAGCCATTGTAGTAAATAGCTTGTTTTTTCATTATCTTTGAGCTGCCCTTTCTCCACTGATTTTCGGTTCTTCTAATTAGAAGGGTATTTCAGTGAAAAGAGCGATCTCAGACCTTTGTGAAATTTCTTGCTAGTACAAATAATGGTAAATCTGAAATCACTTATTAGACAAGAAGTTGTTATGGCAACTATAAGATGGTTGGCTAATCAGAGAGTGAGATCAGTTTTTATTTACAAGCGTAATGAGCAATTAAGTTTGAGCAGCTGTCAGACTTGGAAAGTGATTAAAGTTCAGCAAACAACCCAAATGGGTCAGTGTTCTAGTTCTGGTGGTTTTCTGACACTGCAGCTTGAGCACGTGCGGGTTTTACCTGCTGTAATTAAAACTGCCTTTAAAATCCGCATCTATGCCAGAGGCTTGGCATAGCCAGTGAGTAATGAAAAGTCTCTCTTCCAACCAGGTTCCTTAAAGGGTATTGGCCTTGAGTCTTGCTGCAGCTAATGAGGTATTTCACGTGTAGCATCCCTTAAAGCAAACCTTGGTTTGTGGGCTGGCTTGCAGAATCCTCTCCAGGCCATTGATGATCACCAGGAGAGAGCTGAAATGGCGTGGCCTCGCTCGGGCGAACTTTACAGCTCTAAAGCGCACTCTTTCATAAAAGGCGTCATTATACCGTTGGTGGATGCTTCGGAAGCTGCTGCTGGGCTCAGAGGAAGGACGTGCCCAGTGTCCATGAACATAAACCCCAAAAGAAGTCTTGATTCACCTGCAAGCACGAGGGAATGCTCGGGAGAGGCTACGCTCAGGAGGAGCTGGTGAAGCTCAGTCGTTCAGCTGGCCACCAGTGAAGGGGGCCAGGCAAGCGCCTTTGCTGGTGCTCGTTCCCAAGCCGAGCGGTGACACTAACACTTGTCACTGTCACACTGTCAAAAAGGCATCAGTAAGTTTTGTATTTGCTATTCGGTATCCCGTGACATCTCTTCCGTCGTTGAGTAACAAGCTGTGAGCAGCAAGGACCGGAGAGCTGGTTCTCTGTAGAGTCCAGATTGCCCGTGTTCACACTGGGAGAGTTACCTTCCCATCCATCATCTGCGGTTTTCAGAATGCTCAGATCAGCCCTTTTCATATGCAAGAATTTGCTTCTCTGCTGCATATGGTAAATAAGCCAAACTGTTTGTAAGCCATGCTTAAAATCTGTATTCTAGTTAGAATTTTAACTGTCCAAGGACCGATAGAGTTATTTTGCAAAAGCATGCTGCGGTCCCCTGATACATTTACATTGTTTTTAATTTTACCACACTAATAGTATCATGTAATATTCGCGATTGCAGTGGAACGTGAAATGTACTGGGACAGTTCCCAACCTGAAGCATTTACAAAGTCCTATGACTAGGTAACACAAGCTGGTGTGTGGGGACTAACGGGAAAATTACAATTTCAGTCTTGGAAATAGGCACTTGTATACTTGCTCTAAACTTATGGTATTTACATTTTCTCTTTATTGGCCTTTTTCAGGCTCATCTACGTCAGTGGCAGGTGAGAAACAGGGCTGTAGAAATGGAGCAGAATTTTTAATAGGGTTATTAGAGACCAAGAAATCCGCATTTCTCAACCTGTACGGGACGGAATTGCACGCGTGTATCTTGTCATTATTGTTGCCCGATTTGCACTCAGGTTTCCTGAGAAGATTGTTTGAAAGTGTTTAGCCGCTGAGCTTCTGCAGGCATAGCAAGCTTGGCTTGTTGGCACGGGCAGCTGGCAATAGAGCCCTTCAATGACAGCAGCGTTGGCAAAAGCGATTCCTGTTACCTCGTGGAAGAGGAGCCAGCTCTCCCCTCTTCCCGTGGTGAAAACGCTTAGTGGATTCCAGACGCTGACCTTCACGCTGCGGAGATATTGGGGAATTTGAATGGGATTGGAGCTAGCTGCCTTTTGCACAGGCCTGCTGTCATCTTGTAGAGCAGTGTGAGGGAAGGCTGCAAAATTGAGAAGCAAACTGAAGCATTTCACACTAAAAAACGTGAGCTGTCAGCCCTCGAAAGCTGCAGACTCCTCGCTGTCTAGTTCGCTTGTGTGGGATAATCGTGGTTTTCCAGAGGACCTAAGTCTCGCCTTCGTAGTTGTAGATGTATAGGAGAGCTGGGTGTGGGAACATGCGCGTGAAATAGTCTGCTGCAAGATTTGTTTCATTTCATTTGTAACACATTTTAATTATCGCATATGAACGTTTACTTAAAAGTCTGCTGTAGCATGCTGCAGCTAAGGAGTAAACTCCTTGTAGCTGCGTTCTTTGTCGAAATGAAAGATTTTGCCTTTTTTTCCCCCTCGCTAAATGTAATTAGTGTTTTCAGTTTATTTTAAGCATGTGAGAATGTGGGCAATTGCCTTTTGGAATAACCTGTAAAAAATAATATAAATAATACTAATGTAGGAGCCTGTTGGATTATCTTTGCCTTATAGTTTGTTTGCAGCAAACAACATGTTACAAGTGAGTGTGTGGGAGGGGGAGTTTTAAATATAGGGGGATGGATTTTTAGAGTTTGCAGCTGACATGGATTAAAAATTCTTAGAACATTTCATCCATGAAAGGCAATTAGTTTTGTTTTATGAATATGAAAAGCACGTAGCTTGTAAGTACTGGAGTGAAGTCCCAAGTGAGTTATTAGAACTTGCTTTACTCATGTAGTACAAAATTAGCCATCAAGAGCTGATAGATTTCAAATATAGCTCACTGACACACTGATCATCCATAACTTTTTTTATAAAGACATTTTTTGGTCTCACCTGGAGTTACTGGATGCCGTTGCAGCCCTGAACGGGGTGGCTACTCGCAGATCAGGACACCTCCTCGCTCTTGATGGTGCTTGCAACACAAATATGAAGTTGTCACATGGCTCTGCCTGCAGTTCTGGGTGGTAAAACCGCGTCCGGACGCAGAGTATTCCTCTTTCTCTCTCGTACCTCCCAGTAGTATCTTACCGGTCAAATGCATTCTCCCGCTTCGTACGAGTGTGGTATTGGTTTTCTGCGTTTTGGGGGGAATGTTTTAAAAAGCAGTTTGTGGTGGTTTATTTAAGGAACTGGCGTACTGGTGTTCTGTGTAACTCTTACCAATAACAAACCTGCTGTAATAGAGCCTTTAGGCGTACTTGCTAACAAAGAAGTTGAGAAATAAATCGCTACTTTCAGCTACTCTTTCTCCCAGATTTGTAAGTTAAGGCTGATAAAATGAATGGAGTCTGCGGGTTTTTTTAGCAGTTATTTTTCAGCATTAGGACAAATTCATGTATATAAATTACATAGTTGTTTAAGAGCTTTTTTTGGAATATTGGGGTTGTCTGTAGTGAGTTGTCTTTCTGGTGAGAAAAGCTTCTCACCTATTAAGGGGTGTTTGGAAAAATACTGTTTTTTCAGCTTCTTTGACTAGTTTGTCTGGGGATTTTTTTTTTTTTTTGGATGTGAGAGAGACGAAGACTCAGCTACTTAGAAATTTTGTATTTCTAGTGTTGGTGAACAGGAATTATTTATCCAGTATGTCACTGTTTTAATATCTGAGATTCTCAGTTAAGGAACTGGTAGCCCCAATTAAGGAACAAGGTAGCCCCTTTCCTCCCCCCACCCCCCATCATCCAAATTCCTTGGAGAAATTAAAACAATATAAAACCCCTTTAGCAAGTAGTAGGCTACAATTCAAGTTCTGCCTATGGAAATGACTAAATGTCGGTGTGATTTGGTATACAGCCCCGGCTGTCTTACTGGGGTCAAAAGAGGAGCTCTGGGTAACCACCCCAACGCGCTGACCTGTTTAAACAACGCTGTGCTGATCGATTTTCCCTTGCAGTGTCATATGGACAAGTCGTAGCAGTCGCAGTCAAATTCAGAAAAGGCAAATCCGAGGGAGAACGTTTTGTCACCTGGAAGGTTTTAATTTATGCTTTCGTGCCTCTCATCTAGAGGAGAAAGATGGACACTCAGAGTGTGATAATATTAGACTACTGGAAGTGTTGCCTAATAGATCACAGATGTTTGCGAAGTGGTGAGCCATCATCTCCACTGATACAACAGCGCGGGGGGACAGTCCGTCATCAGATGTGACATGTCATAAAGGAACATTGATTTGTCGCTCCCCTACAGTAAATCACACGGTAAACATCTCCATTCGAATCCACTAAAATCCATTAATACGGGGCGTATATTTTAAAACAGCTTTGACATTTCTGATTGAAGGCTTTAGCGTATTGATTTCTGACGTGAGCAAGTCCTTGTTTGTCAATTGTAAAGTAGCACTGTACTTGGAATATCGTGGGTTTGCAGGGAGATGGCAATCTGGCCAAGGTCACTGCTGAAAGAGGTGAAGAAACATGCAGTGCAGGCTCAGTTTTAGGGAAAAGTGCCGCCGAATCATGCAAATGGCTTGATGAGCTGGGAGCTGCTGCCGTACGACCTAGCTCTGAAGGACAGCTATTTACGGTACATGGGTCAACACCTTAGCTTTAATGAGCGTACAGTACATAGGAGGAAGTTTTTACTGGTTTTTTGTAAAGCTGTATGGAATGAGTAAGAGGGATTTCACTTTGTTTTAAAGAAGCAGTAGTCTCTTTCTGCCATCTGTTTTGAAAGAGAACAACTTATATCCATGTCATTCAGTGGAGCGTGCTGTCAGCAGCAACAATTTCTGATGATGGGGGAACTTGAAGATTCGTAACAAAAGTCTTTATTGTACAGAAACACACTCTTCTGCTTGGGATCCAGATTCCGAATGCTTTTAGGGACTATGACTAAACCATCGTTTGTGCCTGACATGAACGACACCGAGTACAGAAACTGCCTGGACTAGGTTACCCCGTCAGGCCCTTTCTGTCCGATACAATAGTGTAGTACTGGAAGGTCAGGCTGGTTTTACAACCTGCAAATGCAGCAAGACCCGTGAGATGTGATAATCTAAGCGAGTCAGGCTGGTAGGCTGTCTCACCTGCTCTGATATTAATGTCAGGATTTCTGTTTTGGTTTTGTTCAGGTGAAACTCTGATCTGAGTATGAAAGAAAACTCTTCTTTGTGGTACAGCTGCTAATATTTGTTTAATATGTATTAATCCATTCACCTTGCTCTGCGTCTGGAACTGCTGCGCAGCTATGCTCAGTTCATCAGCTGTAGTTTCCTGCTCCTGAGAGGCTGAATTTGTGGGAGATGATGGGCGATGTCTTTTCTGTAGCGTATCTAAATCACAGGAATGTAGTAGCATAACTGTGAATACCATGAGGTCTTTAAAAAGGCACAATAATTGCATATTACATATTCATGATTGCAGGGAAGTGTGATCTGGAAAGCAGGTTTGAAGAAATTTGGCATTTGGGCGGCAGCTTCAAAAAGAAGGAAACCTGAAAGTTAATTGGAGAAGATGACAGTTCTCAGTTTACCGCTGTGCTTTCAGACAGTGTTTGAGCTAAATACTCATTATGATTGAACATATGCCTGTCCACGGATTCTGTTGTTATTTTATTTTAACATAGACTCCGCAGTCATTATAGACTATGATTATTCACTTATTCAGCCCCAGAAACTTTGCAAAACAATGAGTGGAGGATAGATGACTTCATCCCGGAGTTTCGATGCAAGCATAGCTAAAATCAATTGAAAAATCACAACGGTCGAAGTGGATGACCAGTGCTGCAGCAGTGCAACCCCAGTCACGTTTTTCTGTAAAGCCTTGGAGTTCAGATTGAGCCCGTTTGTTCTAGCTGACTGGCTTTTTCTTTGGAAGTGTGAAGCTCAGCATTTTCAGAGCAGTGTGAAATAAGGAATGTAGAAAAAGGACTTGGAGCAGTGAGGTGGCTAATTGAAAAATGCTATTGGAGCTGTGGTTTCTAACAAAGGAACTGGCAGGTTTTTATGAGTAAGTCACTTCAGAACTGAGTTTTGATCTTGAATTTTGAATGAGTCACATTTATTTTTTAATCGCAGCAGTTTAATAAAAAGGAAAAAAACCTCCTGTTAGTTACTATAATGTCTAAGTGTCCGTGACTGTCTTCCTAAAAGCAAATACAGAGAAGGCAAGAATAGACTGTTAGGTCCAGGAGTCTCCAAGTGTGTTATTCTAGCGTAGCTTTGTCTCCCAAGTGAGATGTCTTGAACTCAGCAGCCACGTGAATGCTGAGGGTCTTTAGTCTTATTTTCATTTTGCTTGGACAGCTGAAATATGTTTCCATGGCATCTGTATGGTCTTTCCCCAGGTCGTATTGACGGTGCCGTGCAGGTCATTGATGATTTGTTGAATACAAGAGAGACAACTGCAGTCACAAAACGTAATGATGCTTTAAAGCAAAGCAATTCTGTAAGCTACGGCGCAGAGGAGAGATGTTACCATCTCGTTCGATAGTTTATCTTCCCTTCTGAGCTATCTTGTGTGTTTTGCATTGCCTTGCCCCCCTTTTTTTTTTTTTTTCCCTGAGAGACCTTTGTCCATTCCATAAAAGCATTTTGCATTTGACCTCAGCTGATAGCCCTCGCTTCTGAGAGAGCTCGACTGAGCTGAAGGGAAGGGGGACCAGGGGGGTGGAAGTAAAAGCCTCCTAATACCGTGGCTTCTTCTGTTCCCTGTGACATATTATGCAGAGTGAAATGTAACACATCTGACTGTTTGATTTACTAATTTTGGTCTTGGAGCACAGCTGGTAGGCAGGTGGACTGTGAAGAGGCAAGACAAAGATCTAAGATCCACAGTCGTGTGAACTTTCAAGCAAAAAAAAAAAAAAAAAAAAAAAAAAAAGATGGTTTCTGCTGCGAACACCAAACACTGTTGGAGGGGAGGAGAGAAATTTGGAATCTGAACTTTCTTGCTTTAGGATCTAATACAGTGCATGCTTCTTGCATAAACAGAAGGTGGTTTTTCGTGCGTAATTCTTCCCAAACATATGAATTGAGTCTCTGAAGCAACATCTGGAGAAGTCCCAAGAGAGAAACTATGATTTCTCTGAACACAAAGATCTGTTCATTCACGAGATGCTGGTATTCAGACAGAAAACAGTGCAGTTCTCCCATTTTCATTTAATGTGATTTCTAGCTAGTGCAACAATTAACTTTCTCTTTTGCCTTTTCTTCCAAGAACATCATGCAGCACCACAGTCACTTATTGGTACTTACAGATAGACCTTTCGGAGAGATTTTTACCCTGCTGTCATTAATCAGCTAGAGTAGATGTTCTCAGTGCTTCCAGCACGCAGTTTTTCAGTCTCGGCTACATAAAGGTGCCAGTGGTATGTGAGTTAAATAGCATACAGACTTCAAGTTGTGCAGTCGCAATCCTGATGAAAATCTTCAGGCTGTCTCCATTGGCAGGTTCAGTATAACAGTCAGAGGTGAGCATCAAGCACTGGAACAGGCTGGAGTCACCATCCCTGGAGGGATTTAATGTGGGACATGGTTTAGTGGTGGCCTTGGCAGCGTTGGGTTAACGGTTGGACTTGATGATCTTAAAGGTCTCTTCTAACCTAAAAAATTCTGATTCTGCGATTCTAAGAGCGAGGAGTTCTGCTTTGTCTCATCCTTACACGAACAAAGTCAAATTTTAAGTGTGTCATCAACATTGAACTCTAACTTGGAAGCAAAAGTAGTATGGACTGAAAAGGGCCGTGAGAGTAGCTTCTGGAGGACCACCAGCGTTAGCTTTTCTGTTAGGTGACTTTTGAGCTGGGTTCGAGATGGGTGGTAAAACTTCTTCATTTTTTTCCCTGCATTTAAAAGACCATCCCTGCCCCGCCCTGCACAGCCGGTTTATTATGTGGTGGTTACACAGGGATTTCTGACTTGATTTCCTTCTGGTGACATCTCTCAGGTCGGAGCAGGTTGCTCGGGAAGAGGCTTGGCTGGGGTGGGGGGGGGCGGGTGTGTGCACCGAGGCTGTTGACACTGAAAACTTTACGCCACTGAACAACGCCTTCTGAATGCCATAAATTGTACACGATTTCAATGTGAGCAGGGAAATACTGATATTGCCATTTGGCAGAGTGTGGAAATGCGGCCACAAGAGTTAGATCTCAGATGGAATGTGTGAATGAAAAAATAGCACCATTTTTTTCTCCTTTCCTTTGCAGACTAGAGATAAGCTAACGCTTGCGCCTGCATATGCAGTGTCCAAGGTCTGCAGCGTGTCAGGCGTGGAGCGCCAGATTGTCTTTCTTTTTACCAGAACATTTATGCTTTAATTTGGGAAATGTGGTGGGAACCGATAGCATCTTGTTTCCGAGAGAGGCTTTCTGATAATCTTACTGGTGGTATCATGTCTCCGTGCGAGACGCTGACTCCCGGCCCCCGCTGCGTTGACAAACTCGGCAGTAACGCAGCGCTCGGAGTTGCTCTTGGGGCAGAAGCTGTGCGAGGCACCCTTGGCACCCGGGGTGGGCCTTGCCAGCCCTTTTGTTACGCAATTAAACTATACCATAAACTCTTCAGTTCAGCGAGGGCAGGAGGGACTCCTACTCATTGCCTTTTCCTTGTCTGATTTAACATTTCTTATGTCACCCTGGAATCCTTTGGTCATGTTCCAGAGTCCTTGTGTGAACTAGTGCCATTTAGGTGCCTTTTAATGAGCTCGAAAGAGATTGAAGAACTGGTGACTTTTTAAAAGGGTATTTGCATGATTTGCATGTTGTTCCCTCGCAGTTCTGTGATAGTTTCCAAAATCTGTTTAATCTCGTCAGTCCTACCTGTTTTCTGTTGGAGGAGGAGCCTCAGAGAGATGCATGGTTTCCAAAATGTCCGATAAATACTGGACAGGTTATTGGGTATTTTTAATTTACTGCATCTTACAGATTCTCTTATGGATGAGAGCAGGCAGAGCTGTTTCACCAGAAATCCAGAACTACAACCTGCTGCATTTTGGTTCTGGAAGAGCTCTACAGGCTTCCAGTTCATCGCAGTGTAAT
Source organism: Podiceps cristatus (assembly GCA_000699545.1). Lineage (NCBI taxonomy): Eukaryota > Metazoa > Chordata > Aves > Podicipediformes > Podicipedidae > Podiceps > Podiceps cristatus. The sequence continues at coordinate 12,031 of KL257824.1, read as the reverse complement.
ACTGTTCTTCAAACAAATGACAGGCAAACTGGTGTGCCTTCTCTGCAGTCAGTTAACTCCTTTCTAACAGCTGAGAGAGCACTGCAGCAGCAAATCTGGGTCACACACCCTGCAAAGGACAAGCGACTACAGATGACGAGCGCTTGTGTGCTCTCTGTCGCTGAAGAAGAGACTAAAATTAGTTTCCGACTCTTATTCGAATTAAAAATTACCCAGGGGAAAAGAACTAATTCTCAAAAAGGCAGCTGTTACGTCTCAAACCCACACAGTCTTAACCACGTATTACTCCAGCTAAAGAGCAGAAATGCAAAACTGAAAAGGTGGTAACCCAACTTTCTGGGAGAAAGGGGATTTCGTTTTCCCTCTTGTATCTCAGAGGGAAAGACGAACGAGGTTAAGGGGGACCCCAGCCAAGTGTTCCTGTGCTACGCTCCGTACAGCGCTGCAGCAGCATCTCTTCACTCTACCATCTCCAAAATATCACTGGTTTTAGCTGTGGAGTAGTGCCATGCACACATTTTGTCGAAATAAACCTTAACTAAATGGGTTTTACGAGACCAATGAATGAATTGGCTGCTAGCACAACTTTGTGCAGGATCAGCATTTTCCACAGTCATTTATAAAAAGTGATTATAGCAGAACCAGAGAGTACGAGTATTGCTAAGTTGCTGCCTGATGTCAAAAGCTGTCAAGAACACACAAATTTGTTAATATATTTTTAGATTAAGAAAACAAATCATATGCCCAGCTTAAGGAATGCCTTCTATTTAAGGCGTAATCTCTTATTTTGCAGCACTGTGCTTATAAATCCTTTGCAGCTTTGGAGATCACCTTCTCCAGCAGAGCAGATGTAGTGATTTTTTTATATGTCTGAATGTTAAAGGTTTTTATCTAATGATAAATAAAATGTTTTCTTGAGCAACAAGGACTATATGGAGGTGAAGGCAGATCACATTCTATAGCAACAATAAAGCCTAATGTACAGTATAACAAAAAGAAACTAAAAAAAATGGTTGTTACAAGTAGCTTTGCACAAAGATGTATCCCACAAAAAAACATTAAGCAGCTCTGCCTTCGCTCTTCCTTAAGAGAATCCCTGCCTAACAGCCTAAATGCAGTAAATTAAAAATACTCAATAACTGGCCCAGTATTTATCGGACATTTTGGAAGCCATCTGAGGCTCCTCCTCAAAGAGAAAGTTTTCATTGCCAAAATGAACTCTACCACGAGGTGGTGACAGCTGCAGAAGACCCAGAGGGGAAGATGGCACTGGGAGTTCTGCAGCCTCCCGGCCTCCATTTCCTCGCCGGTGGGCGAGAGCCTCAGCAGCCATCTCCGTGTCCTGCCGCGCTGCCTCTCTGAATGGGACACGAGGCCTGCAAAGAATGGTCTCCTTGTCCATAACCTCCTTTCCCATGGTGTCCTCTCCGTTGTGGAGATAGATGGCTTCTTTTTATCTCTCTCTGCTTGGGTTTTGCATGTGCTGTTTGGTTTGTCTCAGCCCTCTGTAATGACTGTCCTTGGTGGAACTGCTTTAGCCGCAATTCTGGTGTAGGCAAGTCACTGACACCTAAATTACCCAGACCCATAGTCTTTCTCCAAATAATGTCCCGTAGTTATGGCCTTTGGCTATCTATATCCTCAGTCACGGTGATAGAAATGTTAATAGGAAAAACATCGTTGGTAAACAGAAAAAGAGATGTGTGAAGTCCTGGAAGCCTGGCGTTCTCAAACAAAATCGGGGACAGGGGACACAATTCTGATGTAAAGACAGGAGGATAGGTGGAGAAGATGGTACCTGTGCTTTTGTTTCTGCTTTAAAATGTTTAGAAGGTTTTCTTCTTGGTTTATTTTACATTTTAAAAATGCTTTTGTTTATGCTGTTTACCTTCCAGCGTTGGATGCCGGGATCTGTAGTAAAACCTAGACTAATTCAGCAGAGAAGTTTGTGCATGTTTGCATGTTTGGCTTGAAGGTCCCCTTTTTAGGTGTCTCGGGCTTTACATTCAACTCGATAGCGTCTCTGAACGTGGGTAGTGTAACGCAGATAGGGTTTGAATGCCGCAAGCAAGAAGCGTGAAAAATTCAGGGGATGTTCTAGGCACCACTAGACAGAACTATATTGATTTAGGAGGAAAACCCAAGGAGGAAATAGTTCTTGTCAACTGATTACTTAAAGTTATGGTTATGCTACACTTGCAGATGTCTGTAAATTAAACTGCCAGCAGTTGGCATCTGCCACTGTCACAGTGCTATAGGTCATCCACGGCACAGGAGTAGGAGAGTCCTGGGCAGAAAGGGGTGCCCGTGCGTGGTATCGTGACCTGAACTGTCACGCGCTAAATGTTGTCACGTGCAGGTGGTTCTTTTCATGCTGAAATTCTGGACTGACTTGAATTCTGTCTCCAAGTTGCTATCTTTCCTCCCTCAAGTCACGTGGAGGTATTATCTACTAAACCAGGGAAGAGGTCATGTTGATTTTGGGGAGATTTTCCTACCTCATAACTTGCCAACAGTACAGCATCTGACAAGTTTTAGTTGGAATTAGCTGATATTTTCCTGCTTTCCCAAGCATTCAGGAGTCTTTGAAGAACAGCCCGCCTATGTGGGCTGGTGGTAGGGAGCTTGAGGGATAATTGATTCTGTTTGGAAACCTCTGTGCTGATCCCTGAAACCGGGAGGGAAGGTTTGCCATTGCTCAGAGTCAGTGGGGAAAGGCGGGACTTTTTTTTTACCCCTCCTTTCTTTTACTGGATAGTTTCAGCTCAGAGTGACTGAAGATGGATTGAGGTATAGTGCCTAATCAGGAAGGTGTGAAAAGATTTTCTTTTTTTTGTTTTGTTTTGTTTAACTTTACAGAAAAGGCCACAGATGGCTCTCTGCAGAGTGAAGACTGGACACTTAACATGGAGATCTGTGACATTATCAACGAGACAGAAGAAGGGTACGTGCTATTTCAGCAAACTTTGAAAGGTTGATGAACACAATCTTCAGTCGTCCTCAGCGTGGGAGGAGGTGCAGTGAGTCTGGGGGCAGGTGCTCATGGTTTGAATGCAGTTTGCATGTGGGGTCCTTAGTTTTCCTGCTTCTTAGACGTTTCAGAAAACTACCGTATGATGCCGCACTTTCTGTGGTCGGTCTCTGCTTAGGAGGGCTGGCGCGAAAAACGTATTGTCGGAGAGGGTATTGAGTTTGTACTCCTGGGGTTCTTGGTTGCAGCGGGTGTATCTCTTCTCGGTGCTCCAGTGCTATTAATTTCAGCCATTTGAATAGAGATCTTCTCTGAGACATCTGCTGCAGCATCGGAAAAGCTGTACTGCTCGCACTTTGCGGGAGAAGTGATCGCTGGTCTTACGCCCTGGGCCTTTTTCCGAGTGGCCGTCAATCTTTCCTGCTTGATCACCATCCTGCCTTTATGGAGGCCTTGGGCATTGCTCTGGCCTTGACTTCTATGATATCTTGTCTTCTCACATAATTCTAAGTGACCCTTGTTTGGTAGTAGTCAAGTTATCTGAAGTTAGCACACATGCTTAAGTCCCCCTGGAAATGGTAAAGCATTCCTTTTCCCACAGTATATGGCATGTGAAAAGTGTCTGAGCTGTCTTTTAAGAATGGTGTTTTTCTCCTTCAGCCCAAAGGATGCCATTCGAGCGCTGAAGAAGAGGCTGAATGGAAACAAAAATTACAGAGAGGTCATGCTGGCACTGACGGTGAGTGGGGGCAGGCTGAAATGCCTCAAAAGGGCAGAACCCTTTTCTTTTATTGTTTTCCTTTTCCTGGCACTCTCTTGAATGTACACACTATTTGCTTTAACAGCCACTGCTCTGCCCTTTTCTTCTCTCCAGTTGCCTCCTGACTTCCTCGGGAGGAGTTACTGGAAGCTTTGCATAGCATTTTTCTGACTCAATTGATTTCTGCTTTTTTCTGGGCTCTCATTCATCCCAAGTACTGACTGAGGAGTTAAAGTAGCCCAACTGGGTCTGTGTACCCTTTGGGGCTTTCCCTTCTACTCTCCTCTACCTGTGTCCTCCTGTTTCTCCACTCCAAGACGACAGCTGTGGGCATATCTGCAAGTGAGGATGATAAACTTGCCATATTTTCAGCTTCATAAATAGCTGATGCACAATTTCCCTTGTGAATGGATCTCTGTGGGAGACTCGAATTAATTTATGCTGAACTAATTTCACTCAATAAAGTGTGAATTATATTCTGTGCATTTAGGCAGCACTGCT
>JMFS01013395.1:0-11757 GCA_000699545.1 Podiceps cristatus | reverse complement strand
GACCTTTCTATGAATCTATGTATCTATGAATTTGAAGCACAAATTGACCTTGCTTTACCACCAGAAAGAACAAGAAATCCAGAGCAAATAGCCTCAAAAAAATGAACTGTGTTACTAAAATCAGGGCTACCATTCATGCCTCCTCTAGAAATATCTGCTGTGAATGAAACACGAGCACCTGACAAGTGGACTGCTGCTGTGGCATACATCTTTCAGGCTGCTATTTCCACAGTCTATTAGTTCTACACATAACAGAAACTGCAAACTCCATCTTGCAATTCTATGTACCTCATTTATTTGGGTAATTTGTCAACATACTATCTTTCAACTTGGTCAAATAGAGCTTTAATCTCAGAACAATGACAGTGCAATGAATCTCTGTATGGTCACTTGGAGGCTTCTGAGTCACTAATATCAGTGGGGAGCCTACAGCTAACATTTTATTGGCATTACTAGCAAGGAGAGGCACGGGTACTGTCATTGCTGTGGAAGAGAGTCTGATCCGTAACTTACAGTTGTCTTAGGTGTGTTAAATTATTTCATCAATAGCTTCACAAAGCAGAAGAGGATGCTCAGCTAAAAAGTTGCCAGTATCCTGACGACTGGCTGAACATCTACTCTTGCTAAGAGCAGCATAGCAGAACAGGTATCTAATGGGCAGAAGTCTCCTCTTTGAATTTAGCTCTAGAACAAGTAGGCAAGTATCACTAAGCAACAAGATACATGAAAAGTTTGGGCCTTCGGTTTAAATGGCTAAGCCACATCTACGGAGTTGATGAATTGTCCTCATTTGCAAAAGGCTCCGGAGATTAAAACAGTCTGCTCATCTCTAGCCTTAGCCTTCTAGCTCAGAGATAAATAACTCACAAGTTCATTCATCTAGGAACTTAGAAAAGGGACAGCCTCCCTGAGCCTAACCACAGTCAAGTATATCAAACAGGAATGCTAATCATCAGCTGCTTTTCATGTAACTACTCCAAAGAACCAGAGCAGTGCCTACAGCCCTTGTGGTCAGAGGCCACAGAATCACAGAATGGTAGGGGTTGGAAGGGGCCTCTGGAGGTCATTCCTTCCATGGAGTAAGTGGCTATGTTTGGCCCATGAAACCAAACAATAAACTGTCATGGGATAGTAGTATATACTCATGCAAAACTTACATACGCTAACACAGAAAACCTAAAAAATTACAAAGAACATTAAGAAGCCTGCCAGTACAGAACAAGGAGTATGCTATCATTTAAACTTAGCAATATTCTTCCAGAAATTGTCAGACAGCAGACTGCCTTTCTAGACATGGGCTAGAAAATAAAAACACTATTTCTACAGAGCTCGGGATCTTCAAACTGGAGTACGCTTGGCATTTCTTGGTATTGAAGTTGTAAAAGCCTACGTGAGGGGGCACACACAGGTCTGGAGCCCTGCACTGCAGGTTAAGTGATTTCTTCCAGCTATTATCTGGAAAGATCAATAAGAGCAAAGGAAACTGAAAAGTACTGATGAACAGAAGTTATCAGCTATAGGTCTGTAAACACACAGGAGACACAGTGTTTGCTAAGTCCCACTTGCTGAGGCTTCTGGAACAGGAAGAAATATGGGTAAAACATAGAGGAAATGGCACATCAGAGAACAAGAGCTATGAGTGACATTAGCGGAAGTACCTAAAAGCAGAAGTATTCATGGAAAGTGGGAAGAAACAACTGCAGGCCTATTGATCTGACCTCAAAAGCATGCCAGATTGTAAAATAAAATGTATGAATATACACAAGAGCTATTCTAGCTAAAAGCACATCAGCATATGAAAAGAGGGATAAACTAGCCAAAAATACATTCAGGCATAGCTTCCACTGCAGAGATGCAATGCAAAGCAGGTTTCCAGAAGAGCTTGTATTGGAAAACATACATGAGCAGAACATGCTCTGTAATGGAGCTATTTTTCCTTAGGAACCTGAAGGAGAAAAAGGTCATGACCAAATGCCTAAAAAAAATAAAAAGCTCTTCACATATCTTCTGGCCTGATCCTTTTTTAATGAAAGGATAATTTTTCATGGAGCTCCTCTAACAGTCATTTAGGCAAGAGATACTTGCTTGACTGTTTGCCTTCTGGAATCTTAGCTCTCACCTCTGGCAAGTCTTACCCTTCTCGGCTTGAGCTGTGGGTCTGCTGTCCTTGAGCAACACTGGCCACCCAGGAACAACACTGCACAACAAGGACATGGCTTGTAGCCACAAATACAGAAGCAACACAAAGCCAAGGAACATCTGAATACACTCTGTTGCCTACATATGTGGATCTTGAACCTTGATTTAGATAATGGGGAAAAAAAGAGCCATAGCCAAGTCTTACTGACATGGCTAACCCAAGCATTAGGATAAAACAGTATGCTCTCTCAAAACAGTAATGTGAATGTTGTCCAGAGTGAAATTGTGAAAGGAGCACCTTCTACATCTCATCCTAGTACACCAAGATTAACAGGAACTTTAAAGATCCATTTTGGCTATATATGGACATACATATAGAAAATATATATTAATAATCTTGTTACTAGGCTTATCCTTAATTTACAGCACCAACCTTCATGTTGCCTTAAACTGCCACTGCACCAGGGTGAAGTTAATGCCTTGGAGTACCAATCAGTTGTTTTACAACTGCTACTCATTCAGGAGTTAAACTAAATGTCTGACTAGAAGCAGAAAAACAAAAAACAAACAAATAAAAGGTATAGATCTAGAAACGATTACTCTCTCAAATTTTCACAATGAACTTGCCCACACACACACCCCAGCAGGAAAACAAGAACAGATAGATCACTGCTTTCTAATCTACCTAATTTCTATAGATAGAACCACCAAACAAATGTTAGAGAGCAACAGCTAAACACAGAAATCTGAATTTTAACCTTAAGAGAAAAATACTATGACCACTGTAGGTATAATCTTCTAAGCAGAGTATAGCACTATTAAAAGTCCTTTCTTTTCAGAAATGGTCTCTCTAGATTAACCTCATCTCCCAATATAGACAAAGTTAGTGATCTCAGTTTTACTCTTGGTTTTAAAAGAAACAAGTATTTATTATGAAAGGAATATGGGGAAAAAAACCCACACAACTATTTTTCAAAAAGCATTAAGTTTTTAACTGGAAACAGCTTTGAATATAGCACGTGCTTCAAATAATACAGTCCTCTTAGCTTCCCTGACAAATAAGGAACAGTGACTCAAAATTTGCTTTAGACTGGCAATCTATAGTTGCATGCAAGTAATTTTCCTGTGTTCTAGTGTTAATTACTAGTTAATTCTTCAACTGTCATGCTAAAAACAAACTCAGTTTTCCTCACAGGTCAGGCAGACACTGAACTTTCTGATTTCTTAAGAGCTCCAATCATACATTAAGCTTTCCTCTTTCGTAATGTAAAAATAACTCCCATACAAATGAGTGGGATTAAAGCCTTCAGCTTCTGAATCTTAGATAATAAAGCACAGAAGACAAGAGATAAAAATAAACTGAGCAGTTAGCCACAGCAAAACTTGCCCAGTACAAATCTGCACCCTGGAGACACATTTCAAGGGCTCCACAGACAAGGGTCTGCTAGCAGCCCAGCCACAGCAACTCTGAACCACAACCATGAACCTCCAGTGAGTTTTCCAGCATCAGATGGGGGAGTTGAATTTGGTGGTTATATACAACAGATGTCCAGGTTTGGATGTGACACCAACTTTCACAGTAAGTATAATACAGTATGCCTACCCTCAGTTATTCTCTAGTTAGAAGAAATTACCAAGACAAGTATTATTTATGAGCTTCAACTGCTGTATTTATACTAATGACAGCAAGTTTGTGGATGACACCAAGCTGAGTAGTGAAGTTGATACTCTAGATGGGTGGGATGCCATCCAGGGGGACCTGGACAGGCTGGAGAGGTGGGCCTGGGCAAACCTCATGAGGTTCAACAAGGCCAAGTGCAAGGTCCTGGCACCTGAGTCAGAGCACCCCCCAGTATCCATAAAGCCTGGGGGATGAAGGGACTGCGAGCAGCCCTGCCAAGAAGGACCTAGGGGTGCTGCTGGACGAGAAGCTGGACACGAGCTGGCAAAGTGCACTGGCAGCCCAGAAGGCCAACCGTGCCCTGGGCTGCATCCCCAGCAGCGTGGGCAGCAGGTCGAGGGGGGATTCTGCCCCTCTGCTCCGCTCTGGTGAGACCCCCCTGCAGTGCTGCCTCCTGCTCTGGGGCCTCAGCACAGAGAGACATGGGCCTGCTGGAGCGGGACCAGAGGAGGGATACAGATATGATCACAGAATCACAGAACAGCAGGGGCTGGAAGGAACCTCTGGAGATCATCTAGCCCAGCCCCCTGCTAGAGCAGGGTCACAGGAACATGTCCAGGCTGGTTTTTAATCTCTCCAGAGAAGGAGACCCCACACCTCTCTGGGCAGCCTGTGCCCATGCTCTGTCACCCACATGGTAAAGAAGCTTTCCTGCATGTTCAGATGGAATGTCCTGTGTTGCGGTGTGTGCAGCAGGCACAAACTGGATCAGGGGGCTGATCGAGGGGCTGGAACACCTCTCTCATGAAGGAGGGCTGAGAGTTGGTGTTGTTGAGGCTGGAGAAGAGAAGGCTCAAGGGAGACCTTAAAGCAGCCTTGCAGTACCTATCAGGGGCCTACAGGAAAGATGGGAAGGGACTCTTTATTAAGGAGTGTAGCAACAGAATGAGGTAACTGTTATAAACTGAAAGAGAACAGATTTAGATTATGTATTAGGAAGAAATTCTTTACTGTGAGGATGGTGAGGCACCAAAAGGCTGCCCAGAGAAGTTGTGGATGCCCCAGCCTTCAATGATTCACGCACTTTGGGGCATCCAGCTCTTTCAGGGATACACAGTCTGGGTAATTCAAACTAGCAGGAGTTCTCTGAAGCCTCCTCTAAAGTGAACCCAAGAACTAGTTTCACTGAGCAGTTGCAGGTCCTGGGTGAACTTAAAAAGAATGCGTTTCAGAAAATTTAATAGCAAAAAAAAAAAAAAAAGGAATCCACAAACTCAATGCACTGCTTACAGGATGGCTTTAATAATGAGCATTTGCCTTAGCTAGAGTAGCAGAGAAACATGCAGCTTTCCAAAACAAAGTCCTACTGAGAATCAGCAGTACCTAGGCTCAAGTTTAAGTTCTCTATAAAGCTTTAAACATGAAGCAAGTCTTCAATTACAAACTACTGCTGAGTTGCAAGTTGCAGACATTTAAGCCCAGTTCCTCCCCTCTTCCCAGTCTGGGTTTTACAGGCCATTAATTGCTTGCTTATAAAAAAATATGGTAGGTTAACCTAAGCACTAGGTCAGTATCTACCATAAAAGAAAGGTAGTAGGCAGCAGCACTCTTCCCTGCCTACTGCTGATGTACTATCCAGCTCTCAGTTGCTCAGAATTGTTCCTGATGTTCTTCCTGGCCATTTGCTAGGTTTCTGCCGGTTTGCTCTGTTACACCTCGTGCTGTGAAAGCCCAGTGAGCTGCTTTAGCTGAGAAATTATTTTGCTTATACTTTCCTCACTGTTTTCTTCAGCAACTCACACCCCTCAACTTCATTACATAGTCACAGCAGCCTTTCAAATGCTGCCTTTATATCTACTATAGAGTAACGATTGTGAAGTGTTTTGCATATTGTAGCATTGTGTATCCATTACTTCTCTAGTAGCCGTCTTCAGTAATTTCTTCACTTGGTAAGTGAAACTGGCAACATTATGTTCCTGAAGCTTTCCAGAAATGCTGCTTCAGGGCAAGAGTTTGATCTGTACATGGAACAGAATTAAAAATGCCATAAACTGTTCTCAAATTCTTCATCTACCACAATAAAGTATTATTGTCATTTTAACCACAACTGAAGAATACACATAGTGGTTTGTAATTCAAAGGCTAATGCAGAGCAAATTGTTGTGTTAACTATAAACAGAGCAGTAACTAATTTCTGCACTAACAGGTTTCTAGAAATCCAGTGCAATCCAGGTAATTCAATCATTCAGTTCTCATTATCAGGACACCAACACATAAATCACAACTAGCTAACTACTTAAAAACAATATTGAAGACACTTCCAAAAGGCAGCCTTTATAGCTGTATAAAGTATTAGATGTGAGATAGTCGATGAAGTTTTAATTTAGGGACACTGAAATGCCCTACTTTTGCATCTATTTGCTATATATAACTGAGTATACTTGAATGGCATGCTAGAAAAAACATGGTATAGAAAAAAAAAAATTACTACATGCCACTTATTTGTTTCCATCGTTTTCCACACTTCCGACAGAATGACAACATAGAAGGAACTTTTAAATAAAGCAGATGCAACTGAAGTTACTTAACATTGGTGCAAGTGTATCAAATTTCAAAGGTAAACAAATGCACCCTGTGGTTGTGTAACTTGAAAAATATTTACACCCATCTCAGTTTCCAGTGGACCAGCTCAACAATTTCATTTGTGAAAGAAAAAAAAAAGTGTCTTTAGCTTTATATAATCTTGGTGAACTATAGCCTGTGTCTTGATTCTGTATGCTTTAAATTCAGTAGATTGAGATGACTTCCCCGCCCCGCCTCAGGGTGAGGTAGAGTCAACTACAGTACTACCAGGTTTTAAAACACTTTATGTGCTCCCTAGATGAACACCTACTGAAATAATTCACATTGCAAAATAAGCAGCTATGGTTAGTGTGAATTCATCTGAACAATGAAAAGCTTCGCAGTATCACTTCGTTCACTATGTAAGTTTCTATTTAAAGACACTACGTTCAAATGTACCACTGTACATTTGGATCCACAAGAGAACACAAGGGTAAATACCCTAATACTTACTGCTTTTTAGAATAGCTCAACTTTTTTTTTTTTTTAAGAAAATAATTAAAACACAATTTTGGGAAAAAAAAAGACTCTGCTGCATTACCTGATTTAATTTTAAAATTAGAATTCAGTTGAACTTTGAAGTTTGTATATTACTTTTTCCTTCTGCTACCTTCTCCACACCTGTAAAAAAACTAGTGTTTGAAAAATATTTGAATAACATTTTCTAAACAGAGTTCTAGTGGATCACAAGCATCTGGACTGAAGTGGCAGTTCTCCAAAACAGAAATCTAAAAACAAATACCTAGCTAGTTTCTAAAAGTGTACCTTGGGGTTGTGGTGTAAAGTTCACAAACCTGAAACACTAGTACTTAGGAAAGGTAATTCAAAAGTGATACTGAAGAACGTATCTTTCACCATTTAATGTGAAAGAAGGTAACGTGTTTTTTTCTGTAATTTAAAAAAAAAATCACCTAACAAGTTACAGCTAAAATAATACATTTCCCCCAAGAGAGAATTTTCTAAGAAACATGAAAACAGAATAGTAACAGCTGGTGCTGTAAGCCTCTAAATTAGGAATTGGGGGGTGAGGGTAGTGTTGTTCTGCACACACACCAGCCTCACCCTCCAGTTTTGTGGGTTTTGTTCTGGTGCACAGGAACGCGAGTTCCAACTGAAGTGCTCCTACCTGCTTGGAAGACACTCATTCCTTCCTGCCCGGCCCCGCTCAGTGTGTTGTTGGTGCCCTATGTTGAAGATGAGTTCACACTGTGCCTCTTTTACAGGAGGCAATATCCCACTAACAGGTTATCTTCTCTCTACCCAGATGCCAGTTTTCAAGAAAGCTAAATGAACTTCACATTTCCGAGATGACCACCCCTGCCCATTTGTTACAGTGGTCCAAATGAGCCAAAACTGGTTTCAAACCTCCCAAATCCTCTCTCTCCCTCCCCGCTCCAAATAAAGAAACAGCCACAATAGAGAATCAGCTGTGGTCCACACAATCATTTTTCTCCAATTAAGACTAAAATCAACATAACTTTACATCTGACAAGACATTTTCAAAGGTAATTAAAACTGCATATGAAGTGTGTTTGGAGAGCTAAATTGTTGATCTTCCCTAAACACCTTCCACCAAGTGAGAAGTCAGTAGCTGCATCTCAACTGCGCTATCAAACAAACAAAAGAAAACAGGACTCAGGAAAATAGCTTTATCTACTACCACGATATTAAGTTCTCTTAGTTTACATCAAGACAACAGCAATGCTTACTTTGCATGGGTTTTCTGAGAGTGAGATAAGGAGTCAGGACATACAGTAGCCTTCAGTATTAGTTGACCAGATCATTCATTTTTGTAATCAGTTATATTTAGATGCCAATCCTAATAACCAGGTCAGAGGAAATTCAAATTGCTGTCATTTCTGGTAAGCAAACTGTGGGGACTTCAGTAAAAAAAATAGCATTTTTAATTAACGCTGGTAATCATAAGTGTTAGAAATCCAATAGCCTCTTTGAATCTCATGAAGGCAAACAGAATTATTCCTTGTGTGATTTGATGCATGGGATTTACTGATGCCACACTTTTTTTTAAAAGGGCTGAGTCAGTTTGCAGCATTCTTCTTTACTGGTATTAGAAGAGAAAGCTGTCATTTTTATAGGTCTCTAATCTCCCTTCTGAACTAAAGACTCTGATAACCTCCCCTGTACAACAGGATTCAGAGTGGTTAATTACACTTTTCAGAATTAGAATACTAATTATGACAGTCAGATGTGTTTAGGTACATTTATAAACGGATTTAAAAGAACACATTTGTAAGTGTGTAAGAGTATCTGCCACAAGATACACAAACACAACCACCTGGAGCGAGCATGCATAACATGTACGAAGAGAAGCAATGAAAGATTAATCTTTCACAGATCTACTAAACACTCATTCAAGTGTTTGCCCTTGCTCTCCATCTCTTCCCCCATCTGTTCTGCTCTTCTGCTGCCTGGACTGCTTCTTCACCCGTCCCTGTTTGCACAAAGAAAGAATTTGGGAATTGTGACCTTATAGCTTTGACTCTGCAACACGTAATAGTGTTTGTAGAGTACAACTCACTTGGTGCCTCCAAAAGAAAAGCCACAGAGGTATTTTGGCCACAGCTGCTCTGCTGCCCATTAGAAGCATCAGCCAGTCAGCTCTGACACTGAGATACTCTGCTTCTTGGAGTATACTGTGATTTTCATAGTATATCATATATATGATACATGCTATGATCTGGATGACATTTTAGTATCTATTGGTGTATGCCAATGATTCATCTTCAGCCTTCTTAAATATGGAACAAATCCCATCTCATTACAATGTATGCCCAAAGGCATATATGCAGTGTCACTTCCGTGTTAAGTGACTTACTGCATTTTCTGTCTTAATACATAAACACACCGACAGCAACAGCTGAGTTCAGGTCTGCTCTGCTGTCCTGGTGATCAGGCACAGCTGGTTAAGCCCACGACAATCATTATTTGTGCTATACTAAAATCTGAAACTTCCAACTAGAAATGTCAGTTATCTTCTAGGAATTTGCAAACACCTCTTCGGCCCACAACTGGAAGGCAAACAAGCCCAGTTGTGGCTTCGCAAATCTAAGCCTCCAACATTGCCTTGAGATTGAATTTCCGTATTTCAGATAACCACCATCTCAATGTCTGAAGACCAGTGACAGACGACAACAGCACCGTGCTCCTTCGCTGGTACAGGCTCCCTCAAGCTGCAATGCTGCCACACCACAAGCCAGCTTTAGGGTCACCTGAGCTTGAGCCCCTGCAATGTAACACAAACCCCCCTCCTCCATTTAGGCAACAGCTTACCGCATCAGGTGAGCCAAAGCCAAACCCTTCCTACGTGCTTTTGCTTTCACTCTTTGCCACTACCCCAACAGCAGCTTTTCACGTGAACCTTGACTCCCACCCTGCCCTCCGTGTGGCCCTTTGGCGTGACTGAGCTTCCATGCCAGATTCACAACCACTTCAACTCACAACTTGAGCATTACTCCGGGCAGCAGCAGCATATTAACCAAGGCTGCCATTAGCTCTGAAAGTATGAGGGAAAAAAAATTGAGACCACAGTCACAGTCAGAAGTAAATCCAGAGATTTTTACAGGCCAGCTAAAAAATCTGAGAAACAGGCAGAAAGGAGAATTCCTTCACTTTTTCATTTCCTATTTCAAAAATATAATTCTGGAAGAGCTTTTCAGCATTCTTGCACAAATCTTTGTATTCCCACCCATACAGCAAGAGCCTAACTTAATATTGTTACACACATAGTTGGGCTAGTTAGGCTCTGTCTACCTGGCGACACTGTGAGTTTTATTGCTGCAGCTCCTCACATGCAGGTATTTTCAGGGGAAAGCTAGATTAATAAAAAGCACCAGTCCTAGACTAGAAATTCTAGAATTCTCCCAAATATGGAGAATTATACCTGCAAGTTTCTCCAAAACAACAAACTCTTATGGTGTTTCTGCAACTACTACAATCAGCCATGGTGCATTCACGCTTACTTTTTTTAAAATGCAACTTCAGACTGATACAGGTTACCGATGATGCAAAACATGGATTCCTGCAAGAAGAGAAACTGCAGCTATGGCTACATTGAGTGGAGAGCGTCTTTAGGGATGTGCAGCACTAGCAATACTGCTCACTAACTGACTCGCTGTCCCAGTCCTGCCTGCACACAAGCGGTTAGGGAAAGGTGACCAAACACGCCATTTTGTTTTTCTTGATTTTAGCTGCACACTGAGGACAACCCGATTCTCTGTACTTAACCGCAAGAAACGCTTCCTCAAGAGAGGCTTAAACGAAGACAGAAAAGTGGTCTTATAGATGAGCTGTGAGGAATATTGCTTTTCCATAGCTAGCCTGTGAAAGGAAGTACAGTGACATCTCAGCAACAGGAACCTACATATAGGTAAGAACAAGAACACAGGCTGATGTTTCAGTGTTAAACTTGGTGCTGTAAGAAATTTGACCAGAAAGCTTTACAATATGTAAAAAAGTTTGGACAGAATTTCCATAGGAGGTGGATGACCAACTGAAGTACGCAGAAAAAATGTAAGACTTATCTTGTTTTAGATACTTTACTTTCTATCCTATAAAGCATGGGTAGGCAGCCACAGCATTTGTCAGTGCTACATAAATTGAGCACATCTGCAAGCTTAATCCAAATGTTGCAAACAGAGGTCCAAAGTATTTCTAGTTGTAAGAGATCAAAGACCAGACAGACCCAAATTAACATTCTTATTCAGAATAAAGACAGTAATACAAGCTCATGACCTGGTCTGCAGAGACTGCTGGCAACCAAAGCAACTCCAGCAGGTATCATCCTTTAGCCCAGCAGTGGCAGACAAGCACTGGAAGGAGATATGGAGGATAGGATGGGGTCACTGAGCCTGGTGGAGATGAAGACACTAGACACTGGGTGCACATATCAACTCTTAGAGATACCGTCTTTCCTTAGCATACCTTCATTAATGGAATAGCCACCTGGTTTTGTAATGAATGTTTCTTAAAGAGAAAAGAAAAAGGTGTTTCTACAAACCGTTGCAAGGCAGATGGACGCAAATGAGAGATCTGGCTGTTTAGCTAGAGGATTTGCTACAAAAATACCCCAAGGATGAAGTGAGGAAGGGAGGCAAGGATACGGAGCAAAGGGGCAGTAAGAAAAGAGAATGAGTCTAAGTCTCGGAGGGGATTTTCACAACATAGTGCTTTCTTCAGCATGCGCTTCTCTAAATACAGTCTTTATATGACACACCGCAAGGAAAAACTGCAGCTTGCTGAAGGCTGCTGGAATCACTCCGGGGATAAAACCCAAACACGCTTACCGCACAAATCCCTCCGTAATTCGCGATAGATGCATGAAGGGTGGTTAAGACACGCGACTCGTACCCCCTTTC
>JMFS01013394.1:0-10266 GCA_000699545.1 Podiceps cristatus | reverse complement strand
AATAGAATATATAAAATGAACGATGGACAATTGCTCACCAGCCAGCGACCGCTACAGCCTGTCCTGAGCAGCCTGTCAGGGAGCAGGGATATTCCCCCACAGCCATCCCAGAAAAGCAAGTTCCAGAGAGAGAGAGCGAGGCAACAGCTGAACAAACAGGGCCAAACAAAATCAAACAAACTCAAACAAACATAAGGTAACAAGAAGGGAACATGAGCAGAAAGTGAACCAAACAAGGAACCAGAGTGAGGGGTCAATGGCCGACCCTCGCTTATACTGGGCATGACGTCTATGGTATGGAATACTGCCTTGGCCAGTTTAGATCAGCTGTTCTGGCTGCACCCTTCCCAAGTTTTTGCACCTGCACATTAGCAAATCTTGGGAAACTGCAAAATGTCCTTGATCATTCAGCAGCAACCAACAACAGCAGTGTACTATCACCATTTTTCATGTACTAAATCCAAAACACAGTAGCTGCTGAAAACAAAACCTGGCTGAAACCAGGACATATTCCAATTTGAAAAATACAAGTGAAAATATCACTGCTTCTTAAATAAAGAGTGCAAAGAACTAAGTAGAAATACTTCTGCAGGTGACCTCCAGAAAGTCATTTGTGCCTTAGTTTCTCTTATCAGTAATGAGGGAATGGGACTACCAAATTGCTTACCAGCACTGAAAGATTTACAGAGAAAGGTTTATCAGAGTAAAATATATCATGATGTTTTCATATAACAGTTTTTACATTCACAATGTCAGCTAGAAGAGTAGTGTTCAGCATTGTGATGAGGGACTGGTTTTAAGTATCACAAATATCATCCTTTGCAACCTGGCAAACAAACATAAGATTTTCGCTTCTTCCAGAACCCTTTTCTAAATCAGATTATGGTTTATTCCCAGCAGACATAAAGTACTAAATGACATTGCATTTTGTATTCTTTCCCAAGCATAACGTATGTATTTGATAACAGGAATCTGTGCAAAAGGGGGAAAGCTCTAAGCAGAGAAAACATTATTGGCTTTGGAAATTAGTATTGGGGACTTATTGTAAAGAAACTCCTCCATCTTTTGTTAATCATAGTCAGAGAAAAGTTTAGGTTTGCTTATACCAATGTAGTTATCTAGGTACCTTTGCTGCATATTAAGGATTTTCTAGGCACTAACTAGAGCAACCTAAGTGGCTTACTTACCATTAAGAAACTGTAATAAAATAAACCTTAGAGTTGTGAGATTTAGAGGTGTTAAAAATCAAGGTCTGTTGTTTTAGATTGTCCCCTTACTTACTAATTTCTACAGAGCTAAATATACTTTTTTATGCAATATTTATTCCTGACATTAGGATTTCCTTTGAGTAACATCTAATAAATATGTGTGAAAATCAACCTGTTGACAAACAAGTATATTCATATGGGTAAGGATATTTATATGAGAAATGGTTTGCAGTACTGAGGTTCTAAATATTCGATCTTCGGGTTTGGCCATGTTTTGTCAACCATTGGGTGAGTTCAGCTGGAATACACTATAAGTGAAGAGGAATGATATTTCATGTGATATAGATTTCTGGTATTGCTATGGGTGGGGAGGCAGATACCATTCCTGGAGGAATCTTTGTGCCAAACAACGCAAGAGAAAATTCATAAGTAAACATATGTTTAAGGGTCACATTAAAACCACATTAAGGGTTTAAGTTGAAGCTTGGGTCTTTTATAATTGTTTTGCACTGTTGCTCTACAATTAGTCTCTCAAGAAGAGAATTGTGTAGAGAAGAAACACAAAACCTGTCTGGTGTAATCCCAACCAAAAATTATTTATGATCATTTTGAAAGTAAGCCAACTGGTTACCAACTCCTGATACACCCACTCTCTCTCCCCCTGCTAAAACAAAACATATGCCATGTGAAAGTGTGCAAAGTTAAAAAAAAAAAAATACTATCACATATCCCCGATTGCTTACTTTTTCCTGGAGTACCTTAAAAGAAGGATACAGAAGAAAATACACAGGCAGATCATTGTTTGTCTCTGACATGATGTGGAGTGAGGAGCAGCATGTAATTGCACTGCTCCAGACAGAGAAGTTATGTCTGTGGTCATT
This sequence comes from Podiceps cristatus, assembly GCA_000699545.1. Classification (NCBI taxonomy): domain Eukaryota; kingdom Metazoa; phylum Chordata; class Aves; order Podicipediformes; family Podicipedidae; genus Podiceps; species Podiceps cristatus. The sequence continues at coordinate 8,177 of JMFS01013394.1, read as the reverse complement.
TCCTTCTCTGTAGTTGCTCAGCTGAGTTTTGCCAGCAGGCAGGGATGGGAAGGGTGAGGGCTAAAGCTCCCTTCCCTGTCTCCTCCATCTAGTTTTCTCCCCTGTCAGGGGAAGATGTGTTACCCATGGAGAGGAAGAAATCTCTGCCACTCACGGTTCAGAGTGCTCATAGTTCATGTAGTGCCTGCTAATTAACTCCAATGAAATGACTTCACTAGCTATTATTACATGAGTGTTTCAGTTAAATAAAGACATTTGTTATATTGTCATGGTCTTCTACTGCTCTGGATCTTTCAGATCACAGAGTTGAAACTCAAAGTGCCTTTAATCCGTTGGTTTTCTTTAAATTTCAGCCTCTGGAGAAAAAATGAATATGTAAGAATCAAATTTTTTTTTTTTTTTTAATTTAAAGTTAAAAAAAAAAAAAAGTTTCTTACTTGCGAGATTATGTAGAAAAGCAAGAATACATAACATGACCTCATCTTCCAGCTTCAGAAATCAAGGCAGACATAAAGAATTCAAGCCACACTTCTAAACCGTGCTTGTTTCTAGGTATCTCAGGAAACAGCCATCCTGATACATCTGAACATTTGGTGGGTTGTGATGGAGGTGCCATACCACTACTTCTAATTATGTCAGGCTACTTTGCATCAGAAAGATTTCAGGATAAAAGAAAGGTGAGGTGTTTACCAGCTTGAGAAAAAATGGAGGTTTTTTTAGATGAAGATGCAAAATAGTGAAATGTTGAAAGAAACCCCAGTAAACTCAGAAGAATGCTCATCGTGGACATTAACAAAACACAATTTACCGTTACCTATTTGGACCATACTAGGCAGTGGTGAAAGTCTTTGAATTTGCAATTAGCTTCTGGCATTCACATGAAGATTGCCACAAAATCACAATGGGTCTTTATCAAAGTTGAACATGTTGCTTTTCTCTCCAGGAATGTGGTTATAAACTGTTGCCAGGGGAGAGATTCATCTGTCATGCCACTTTGAGTTTTTGTGTGTTCAAATCCAAAATTACAGGCACATCACAGGAGGCTGCGGAGCTCCCCCTGAGCTGGGAACTGAAGGGCAATCACTGCTGTCTGTCATCTGTGATCCTGAAATGAACCTATACGTACCTGAGTTGGGGCCTGAGATCAGAACATCAGAACAGCAGTCAATCTACCGCAACCAATTTCCTTCATTCTTAACATTTTTTGTGTGTGTGTGTGTGTGTCTTTTCTGTGAAATCTCTTCATTATGCAGTGACACAGAGCCTTAGCTGATATAACTGATATCGTGGCATGTTAATGTATGTATTTTGGGTTTCTCTTTAAGCAAGATAGAGTTTATTTAGCTTCAAGCAGCTTCCTAACATACCTACATTATGATTTCTATAGCTTTTAAATGATCTGAAACCTTTACTTGTTGCCTCAGAGCATAAGGTAAATGGCTTCAGTAAAGTCATTGTCACTTATGAACATCACCTTCCTCCTCCAAAGCCACAACTTGCCCAACAGTTTTCACTCAGATCACAAACACACAAATTGTTTAGCAGCAGTCAATTAAATACCATGGTAACCTGCTGCTTTTAATTATCCTTCTCTCTGCCGTAACAGCTGCAAAACACAGAGTGACAAGCCAAATGTAATTTAAATACTGTGGTGTGCTCCAGATGTGGCAGTGCTTTGCCAGGTGTTTATTTTTAATGTATAATTTGACATTTTACCCCATTAACTCACATTTTGCTCTAGAAAACCTGACTAAAAATGTAGGTTTCCTGCCACAAGGGCTTTAATATAGTCACAATTGTGACTATGATTCTTTCAATTTTGGTAATGGGGGCACAGCTTTTTTAATTCCCCTCAAGGGCTAAATATTAATTATGGACATTATTGCTACTATGTTGAACCAAGGCCACACCACACATAACCTGATCCAAAAGAAACTAAAGTGCAGGGAGGATTTTATGGTGTTGCTGTTGATGCCTGTGGGGTGCAGATCTAGCCTTAAACTAGCTGTACATCACATTACACCTATGTAGTACACCTGCACACACTTTCCCCACAATTCACTGCTGCTAACAATGTTGGACTTTGTCTTTCCGTCTTTTTTTAATAATTGTTCCACAGCCTCTAAGAAAAATTCTGCATGTATTTTAACTGGGGTTTCAAGACCCTCATTCTAAAGGCAATAAAAGCAAGTTGTTAGGTTTGCTATGTTATAATGTAATTTTCTTACACCTGATTTTGAAACTAATGCATGTGAAGATCTGGTGGTCCAGTATTTAAAAAAAACCCAACAAAACAAAAGCCCAACATCTGTCCTTTAAAATATTCTAAAAAAACAAAAACAAAAACAAAAAATTGTCTTAGATTTCAGAACAATAAAGAATAAGGGGCAGTCATTACATTGCATTATGTTGATCTTTGCCTTCCTCGGATGATACTGGCAGAAAATGGCCTTCTTATGAATACACGGTTAAAATGGGGAGAGTAATCATTCATAGCAATTATTAACAGGGCCAAACAGCCTATATGAAGATTACTAGCAAGCTATATTCCAACATAGCTAAAAGAGCCTTTACTGCACTGCATGCATCTATGAAACAAAGTGATAAAGATATGGCTGTCTTTTTTATTTTTTCTTTTTTTTTTAACCTTTTGCATACAAGTGTAAATCTTCTTTGCCTTGCTGCCATTTAATCTTCTAAAGAAATGAAATGCTGACCTTAAGGGCCTTCTGAACACCAAAGAGCTGCTGAAGCCACTCATGGGTTCGCAACAATAATGGAAGGAAATCAAAATGGGTCTTAAAGCTATGTTTTCTACAGAGCAGGATGGACCCTGAGTACTTCTCATAACGTAGTTCCTGTGAAGCCCAAACAAAAGGTACTCCATGTCCTAGAACAGGTGGCTCAGACCCACAGCTCATTATTCCAATCAAATGGGAACAAATCCACCTTTTGGAGCTAAGCTTGAGTTGGTCTTCACTTTCCTGTATTTGCTTTTGGTCTTCCAGATGGAATTCATCAGCATTTAAATGTTTTTCTTTCAGGCTTGGAAAACATAACTGTTGGGACTTCAGTTTGTCAAATTTTTGTGTCATGACTCATCACAGCAGCCCTGCACACACAGTGCTGAGAAGTGAGCACATTTGGCTCTGTAACAAGGCTGAGAGAATGACCCATAAGAACCTGTGCTCACAGCTGTCAATGGAGAGCAAATAGAAGGAGGAGTTTGGCAGAAACTGAGATCAAACAAGCTCCAAGATAAGCAAGATCTGTGAATTAATCAGGAGTCACAAGGCTTCCTAACATTGCACTCAAGAGATAATCAAGATAATAAAGGGTAAACCAGATCCTTTCTGCAACTCTTCTATGGACTAAGGGACCACCCTGGATTCTGGGATCGGCAAACAAACTCTGAAGTTGCTGAAGCTTTTCAGCTTGGGGCAGAAGGAGATTGGGGATAAAGTATTTCCTGAGAAATGGTCTGCACTTCTCAACATGTCTTCAATATGAAAGTTGTTCCCACTTGCCTGTGAAACTACTTCCCCTCAAAATTTGCTTTCACAGTATTTATTCCCATTTTGAACTTCATATTGTTTCCATTACTTTGCTATTTTAAGCTCGAGATCTAAGCTCAGGCAATGTAACTCTTAAATTTTAAAACCAGAGGCATCATATACTCCAGTTTCCTGCACAGATCAAAGACAGAAAAAGTAGTCTTTTAGGTGGTATGATAAATATTGAGCAGCTCTCTCAGTTTTCTTACTGACAGTAAATGATGAGACTTCTTGAAAAAAACATGCTTTGGACCTTCAGTCTAATCCATTGCTTTAAAACCTGAAGTTAATTCTAGAAAAGGGAGTAATATAATTGTCTTCAACACCTGCCAGATTACACATATCATTTTAAAATACATTTATTTTGGTAGTAAAAATGAAAAAGAGCAAACCAAAACCTTCCTTATCTAACTATCAGTATTCCATGTAAGAGACAATTTAGAAGGCAGTGCTCTACACACAGATACCACAACAAAACTTTACAGATTAAATGTCTGATTTAAAAATAATAGAATTTGCATGAGCTGTGCTCAAGGTGCAAATATTCTATCATTTATGCTTTGTGTATTTTTAATTGGGGGATTTAATTCATGGTATTCTTCACATCTTTCTGTGGTGTTTCTGTGACTGATAGAGGAGAAAAAAGCTTTATTTTCTGAATGGTCATACTATTAGAGCAATTCTGGCACACAAGGAAATTGATTACACCCTCTGAGGAACCGGCACTACTTATTTACCTGAATTATCTGAACGCCTTTCACTACTGCTCATCATTGTAGAAGTAAAGTGATTTTAGCCATGCTTGCCATCCCGCAGTAGAGTGCAATGGTACAGATACTTCGTAAGGGCTTATTAGTCAGGGTTAAACCAGCAATATTGCTTCTTGACCTGAACTGGATCATATGCAACCTGCACTTCTGTATTGTAGTCTCCAGGGCCTTTGCTTCCAGAGTGATGATGGGCAAAGCTAACCAGCATATGTCTGAGCCCAGTTATGTCAGGTCAATTAGCAGTAAAACTCAGCTTCATACACTTAATAGGAGTTACTTCTGAAAAACACTGCTGAAGAGGCTTGCTGGCCCTTTTCTGTCATATACTTAGCCTTAGACTTTCCTTTCACAGGCCTAGACAGACAAATGTGTGGTTAAATATTTGAATGTATGGCTGATTCAGCATCATCCCAACAGATGACATTCTTTCATGGGTTACTGCTACAACTCAAAAAATGAATAGAACAGAATAGAACTATTTCAGTCGGAAGGGACATACCACAATCATCTAGTCCAACTGCCTGACCAATTCAGGGCTGACCAAGTTAAAGTATGTTACTAAGAGCATTGTCCAAATGCCTCTTAAACACTGACAGGTGTGGGACATTGACCACTTCTCTAGGAAGCCTATTCCAGTGCTTGACCACTCTCTCCGTAAACAAATGTTTCCTAACGTCAAGTCTAAACCTCCCTTGCTGCAGCTTTGAACCATATCCACGTGTCCTATCACTGGATCTCAGGGAGAAGAGCTCAGAACCTCCCTCTCCTCTTTGCCTCCTCAGGAAGCTGTGTAAAGCCATGAGGTTGCTCCTCAGCCTCCTTTTCTCCAAACTAGACAAGTGCAAAGTCATTAGCCATTCCTCATAGGACATTCCTTCTATTCCTTAAATGGCCAGCACTCTAATTACAGCATATAAAGCTGGATCTAGTTATGAAAAAACATTCCAGACACCGTAATAAACTACAGCCTAGAAGACATACTAAGAAGACTAACAGATAATGGAAATTACATCTGGCTCATAGCAGTGTTCTTATTAAGCTCCTAACTACAAGAAACATTTAATTATTTTAGGATTAAAATTTCTGCATGAAAAAGCACTGAATCATTATATTTCCTAGATATTTATATATATAATTTGCTTGCAGTCTTATCACAGGAGAGAATAATGGACATGTACCTCAACATCTTTGTTTCTAGAACAACAAGGAAATTTTCACATACAGTGAAAATACATGGAAAATCAAGGATTTGCAGCAGATTGCTAGTTTTATCTCTGTTGGGATTTATATAACTCCATTCATCTGTACAAACAGCTGGCATAAGTGACTAATGTCAAAGGCAGTAAAGACTCTTAGCTTTAGACTATGTGTACAGTGTAGATTTGCTGCTTCACAGGCTCATGTTTTAGCCCACTTGGAAAAACAGTAGCTATGCTAAGCAATATTGTGCTCATATATTCACTCTGATACCGGCACCCAGTATGTGCTTATGTGACTTCCAGCATTGCACCTCAGCACTGCCATTACTTGTACTGTTTTGCCAGGCCTTTCTGAAGAAGTTGTGGGAGGACTTGGTCTTTCCAGAGTATCCACAGATATGGTGCAAAGGCATTTGTGGAAAAGAACCACTAAAATGATCACTTGACCCATGACCAAAACCATCATGTTAGCAGTTTATGAATAAAGGGCAGCTAGCTTTTGATGGGTGACCCCTCTCATGCCAGAGCCCGTGTGTATGGCTGAGACATAACACTGGTTAATTGCAGCTATAAAAAATCCCTGTGAACGAAAAGGTTGTACATTAGGCCCATCAGGCCATCCTCTGCTCTAGAGGTAGTGCCTAGAGAGTGTGCATGAGCACTCTGTACAAGGAAAGTAAGCTCTTCCTCTTGCCATTTTATAGAAGATTTCTAGTGCAAAAGCTTGTTAAGTTTAACATTATCACCCCAGCTGACCAAAAGTCCAGAGTCATGCCCTGGAGTGGCCGATGAATACTTTTAAAAGGGAGAATGCCTTGGTATTGCATTTTTTTTGGTTTCAAACTCCTTCTTCAGACACAAGAGAGCAAGAAATGTTTCTGAAAAATAATGGACACAGAGGTTTCTGTTTCATTCACAGACTCCAGTATGTGAAGCTCTCTTGTTGGACATGGAAAGATTCAGGTTAAAATCCTAACCCAACAATACTAATTCAAATTAACCAAGGAAATAGACAGCCATTTAAAAAAATTAGCTCAAGAATCGCATCATTATTCTTTTATTTTGCATAGAAACAGTGCTTTTGAGTATCTGCAGTTGCCCCACCTGGAAAACACATGGACATAAGATTGCCCTTTTCTGGAGTAAGAGCAATAATCCCCCCAGCTAAGTGAGGGTTAATATAGTACTTTTTTGTATTGAGAAAAAAAGAAAAAAAAAATCCAGCCTGCAGAACAAGTAATCTTGTAAAAAAGAAAATCTCTGACAAGATTATGCTTAAGACACATAGTAATTTAAAGTTTTGTAAAATGCAAAAGAAACTGAATTCCAGTAACATTTCACAAATGGAGAGAACAGTATGTAAGGTGTTGTCTGACTGTTCTCATTTATTGCTTCTTAGTCATTACTATTTTGCTCATGAGCAAACATAAAATATTCACATCTAGTGGCTGTCTATACTATTATCTGCACTTTTGCAGCCAAAGGCCATCTTCCTTCCTCTTCAAAACCTTACTCAAGGAGAGGAATTACGCAAGCACAGAGTAATAAAAAATGTGTAATTATATTGTTTTTGTCGGGTAGGGCTTCCCCTGTCTTCAGTCAGTGAATTGTTTTACAAGCTCTCTGTTTGTAGTTTTAATGCCAGTAGAGTCACAAGTCCTTTCTTACAGTACTGATGAGTACAGTTTACTGATGAGTTTATGTACTTTAAATGATTTATTACTAGTTTTAGGAATGAGGTGGAAAACTACAAATAGTATTCTGTAATAGCTATGACTTAATACTAAATGAAGATTTCTACAAGTTTTACACGCTCCTCCCTGTAGTAGGCTTTGGTTCACTACCAGAGCTTCTTTCAGAAATCTTCACAACCCAGCAGATACTTCAGGGGATGCGCCTACCACAGCCAAGCCCAGTTTTGTTTAGATGATTATTTGGAAAAAGATCCTGCTAATGTCACCCACGAGTGCACTTACTGAAACAAGATATGATTTAGCCCAGTCGACTTTCAGTCTTAGTGAAACTTCTACTGAAATCAGCAAGATCTGTAGTTTGTCCCCAGTATTCAGAGCAGAGGATTGTTACATATATGTTTCCCTGAGCCATAAGATGGATGTCAGAACAAGCATGAATCTGAGGAGGGTTAGTGAAAGAAAGGAGGTTTGCCAGAAGTGGTGTTTTGTTTACTAGTCTCTTATCATGAGAAAGCACTTGCAGACTAAAAAGTATCTTTTAATGGTAGCTGATACTTGGTGTTTCTACCTGCTAACAGAACCAAATGGCCAACCCTCAGATTTGCTAGTCAGAGTGGAACATACATCAGGATGCTGATGTTAAAGCTGCCACTACTGGGAGCAGTACACTGTGGTCATTTCCAAAGGAGGCAACTTCCCAAGACATAAGCCACTGTTTTTTATTGCACTATCATGCCAAACACAGCTGAGTTTTTCAAATTGGGTTCTGCAGTGGGCTCTGCTCCCATTTGGGCCCCAGAGCTGCAGAATTTCAACAGAGCTTAGAGGCTAAGTTGGTTTAGAAATCTGGACAAAAATGTGTTACAAAGCTACAGGTGGAACAAAGGGCAGAAAAAGAAAGGAGAAATCAGTGCCACTTTCTAGAAGATTAATCATAGAATCATAGAATTGTAGGGGCTG
>JMFS01013393.1:0-13877 GCA_000699545.1 Podiceps cristatus | reverse complement strand
CCCCCCCCGCCCCTTTACTGAAAGACCTTTCTTTCTATAAAGGTCTCCCTTATATCTCTAATGTCTTACTTCTAAAAACCCACAGGCTTGTTCCATCTGTGTGCCCTTAAACCTGGGTTGAAGATGAGTCCTGGACCTTCTCAAAATCCTTCTTCATTACTTCCTTACTCCCTTGCACTTCTGGCTTATTCATGAGGAAGTTGTAAGAACTTGCCTAGCTGTAGAGCTCCTGGGGAAGGAAATGGAATATGCGTGCCTTCAAGTCAGCTTTTTCCAGGGAGGGAGAGAAGTGCTAAAAAAAAAACAAAAAAGGGGGATGGGGGCACACCTGTTCTTGCCTGACTTGTCTAGAAGTTTCTTAGGCAAGCAAATCTGAGAGTTGACTGTGTTGATTAAGACTTGATGGACTTGGTTGCAAGAAATACTGGTGATAGCTTACTACTAGTCTAATTTTTGTAACTTCTGGAATAAGCATAGTGATGTGCTTCTGGCCCTTGACCTGTTTTTACAGTTAAAATGTTCAAATACAAATGTTGCATATCCTTGATTGAGGTTTGAAAGGAAATGGTACTGACTAGTGATGAGACCCTGTGTGACTGTGGAACAGGAAGATAATGTGGTCTCTGAATTTGTGTAGGAGCCGTGTGTTTTTCTAATTCATAGTTGATTCCTGAATTATTCTGAGGTTTTTCCCTGTAGAAACTGCAGTCAAAGTCCTTTTCATATGAAATTGATAACTATTTGTCTGTTAGAATAAAAGTATTTTAATACACAATAGATTGTTATTGATGTGGAGAATCTCAACTATTGATTTCAACTCAACTGTAACTTTTTTGCATTTTTCAGACTTTGAGTCGGAGAATATAAGTTCTATACTTGATTGAAAGTGCTGTCAGCAGATCAGTCATCTTTCTTAGACATGTTAGACTTTCCATCCTGTTTTGCAAAAAAAAGACCACTTTTCAATGTTGATTTGCAAATATCAAGGTAGTAGTAATAATTTATGAAAAGACAATGCCAAGCCAATATTGCAGATCTTGTTCCCCCCCCCTGCCCAGAAGGGAGGTAGCTGGGATAGAATGGGGAGTGTTTTGTTTAGCATAAACAGTGGAATAATGCTTTGAAGTTGCTTTTGTCAACACCACACTGAAGCAGTATCACCATCGTAAACAGGCTTCATTTGTATCTTTCCAAACTGCTTGGTATATCTATTTAGTTAACTCCTATGAAACAGTTCTCTCATAAAGCTGCACTTTCCTGCAGAAGCGTACTGATGCTCCTCTGCTGACTTGTAGCCTTTACCATCTTTTGGGTTTTGATTTGATGAGCACAAATGCTGTCTTGTATTAAGCTCTTTCTGGAAGATTAACCTAGACACTGAAGTTGGTAGAATCAAGTGTATTTTCTGTGCTGTATGTTCACCCCTGTCCCCTCCCTCTCCAATCTGTGCCATGGCCACTTGTAAAATATTTAGAAAACATTTTAATAATAGAAGAGTAGTTGAAATGAGCAAAAAAATACTACTTCACAAAGCTTTTCTTTTATGTATAAGAACAGACTGGAATGTTCACCTCCTGCTCTTGTGAGATGCTGGTCTTCTCAGCCTACAGCAAGAGTTCTGTGAAGTTAGAAAAGTGGGTGTGGTGGGGTGTGTGTATATTGTACATAAAATAGTCATGAATTTGGGGCATTCTTAGGATAGTTGTTAAAAAATAGTTTTCTGTTAAATTTATGCAGGAATTTTGACACAGTTATATCTTTATCAACCAATAGCCTCTGTAGAGAACTTCATACCTTAAATAGCTTTTTAAGCTAGCTTGTTCTTATTAATGATATATCAAAGAGGCTACACACCACTGGATGATGCGAGTGGTTTAAAGATTCACAGTATGGGTAGACAAGAGCTAAATTAATGCAAGTTCAGTAATTGCTTTCTGGAAGCACAATTTAAGAAAGATGTGACTAATGCAAGCCACTGATAGAGCTTTCGTAAAACAAGTATGTCTATTATAGAAGTTAAATGTATTCTTCAAAGTTTATCTCCATTAGTGTTATTCAGCATATAGTTCTTACTCTGTTTAATCAGCCAGGGTTACGGTATGGGTGAGTATATGGATATTACATTTTCCACTAATAAATGTGTTTTGATAGTCAAGCAAATGTTTCTAGAAAGCTCTCGGTGCAGCATACCATGAATGTATTCAGTAACACAGATGCTGCTTTAAGTTTTCAGCTGTTTTAAAGTCAAGTGCAAAGTTGAAAAGAATTCAAGCAGATATAGTGCGAGACTTGATACTTGTGGTGAGGGGAGAGGGATTTTTTTTGAACCAGTAGATTAAGGATCCATTTCCGGTTTTGAGGTGTAGAAATTATAACACAATGATCCATCAGGCTACTGTAAAGAGGAATTCCTCTTTAAAATGACTGACTAGATGGAGGTGAGGAAGAGATGTCAAGTTGGTTGGTAACCTTGACTGTCTTTTCTAGAGGTAGAATAGCCACAAAAATCAGTTTCTTTTTTGATTACGTTCTTACCATGTCTCTTTAGGGGTTTTGAAGGGTGACTGTGTAACTGTCAGTACAAAGCAGGAAGTTGCACAACTGAGAACTGTCCCAGCTGAAACCAATTTTCCAGTAAATGTGCATTTGTCTATCAATACTGTTTATCACCATTTGAAAAAGATCTCTAATCTCCTACAAGTGTGACTACAAGCCTTCCTAGAATGTTACACTCCATATGCTTGCTCATGTAAGCGGCCGAGTGCTTGCCTATTAGCCCAGAAGCAGACATGGAGAAACTGAGGAGATGGGATGCCAGTAAATGAAAGGATTTAATAGTGTAGGTCTTGTCTTTGTTGTATATGTTCTTTAACCTTTTTATAGATGGGCTTATAGTTCTTGATGGTGCCACATCCCTGCTCTGCCTGCCACCAGGAGGCAGCACGACCTGTGTGGGCTGCAGAGGTCAGTTATTTGACCAGAAATTGAGTTGTTCTGCATCTTGAAAGGAGAGTTGTGCACCAGAGTCATAGTTGCTTGTAATATACTGTTAAGTATCTATAAGGTAGTAGAAGAATATGTTCAGCTCCAGAGTCTATGCCAGCTTAGATGGTCAGATTTTCCACCAGAGGTATTGGGACTCCTTATTTCAAGTGTGGTAGAGTGCTTCTTTACTGCCGTTCGCACCTTCCAGCATGTGCGTGCTGGAACAGTACATTGCCTGGGAGGCTAGGGAATTTTTATGGGTAGAGAGAGCTCCATGCAAAGAAAGAAATCTGCATTCAAGTGGAATGACAGGAAGGCATGGTTGACTGCTCTGTTTCTCAAGAGGTTTTATTTCCTTAGCCTGTGTGGACAGTCAGATGCAACAGCCAATTTGCAGTAGGAAGGACCAGCGCTTATGTAGGATGAGCAAATGGACATCTGGAAGCACTTGAGCGCTATTTTGTACTTCTAATGCATATTAGTGGAACACAGGAAAACTGAGGGTTATGTTAAAAGATCAGTTGATAAAGGCAGGAGAGGTGAATGACAGAGCTTTGGATCATGGGTTGATTTATAGAATTCTGCCTAGGTTAACACTATTAATTTTCACTGAAAATAAGGTGTCAGAAGATAACATTAGGGCAATAGTACATAGTACTTATTTTCTAATACTGTTCACTGTACATTTATTTTTTAGGCAGCAGTTGAGGAGAGGGGTGCCAGGTAGTGTTTTCACAATACAGTAGATTCCTATTCTGCTTCCTAAATGCTGAGATGGGGGGGTAGGGGAGAGCAGGGAGTTAGAGGGTGAAGCTGCTGAAATACTCCACTAACATTTGTTTTCAAAAAATTTGTGGATTTGAGTTGTGGTATGTTGTCATACCTCAGGTGTAGAGGCCTTTAATTTCTCAGCTGATTTCTCTGTTGTTCTTTTTGCAAAGGCGGTACAAGCTCAAGTCTGCCTCTGTCCTGTGTAGGCACTGCTGAGCTTCCTTTTGCCCTCCTTCCTTGAGTGTAATCTAGTTACCACTAAACGTTTATCTGTTTCAGTGATGGAAAATCCTCTTCCCTAGTATATGTCTGAAGCTGAAAGTACAGAAGATGTTTTTCAAAGGCATAGTTTGTGGTTTATACGTTAATATTAACTAAGTAATAGAAAAATACGCACTTGGTTAAGTGCATTTCTGAATAGACTGATCCCTTGCTGTAGTCATGAAGGACCTCAGGCAAAGAGCCCTTCTGCTTAGGGTGTTGCACTGATCTTTTTGTTGTTGCTGCAAAGTGGGGAGATCTCGGTGTCATGATCAACCCTCCTTGGTGGGGAGGAGAGGGGCTTACAAAGCACTTTGAGCTATCTTGGAGTAAAAATGTTACATGTCTTGATGTAATAGTAAAATAGCCCTAAGCACCCTATGAAAGATAGCTGGACTGCCTACATAATCCTCTTCTTCAGACAGTGTTCTTAATTTTGTGGCTGAATGTCCCCATGTCCATGTGAATTCAGAGATTGTTAGGCTCTGAATTCTGTGTGCATTAAGGCTCGGCTCTGCTGTGTTTAATAAACATCAGGTTTTGGTGTGGCTTGCCTCTAAGCACAAAGATGTATACATGAGGGTTTGAGTATAATAGTGCAATAACTCTTTCTGTTCTTGGAGATTTTTCCTTGGTTTAAATGTATATGAGAATCTCAATATTAATTTGGACAAGTTGGAAGCTATCAAAGCTGAAGGGTTTGACAGCTACTCTTGTTAAACTCAAAACAGGTAAATATTACATGTACTTACATACGGTAACTTTTTCCTAAATAAGTTCAGTATTTGAATATCAAAATCTATCTTACATATTTGGTCATATAATCAAGAAAAATGCCTGAAGCCTTGCTTCAGTGAAGTAAAGCCTACATTTTTTTTTTTTTCCTAAATCACTTTAAAACTGTCTGAAATCATGCTTTTCCTCGGGGGAAAGTATCCTACCAAGTGTACTTCCATTTAACAATTATGTTTCTGCCTTGTCTTTTGTAGGTCCGTTTTTTCACACTTCCTCTTTCTTGAGAAAGAAGTCTAAACTCTCGATAGATGCAGGGTTGATTTGTGTGTTTCTTCTTTAGATATGTAACCAGATCTGTTATATAGACTGATCTTTTGTGTGTGCTTCCTAAAGGATGACTCTGATTTTTTATTTTTTTTTTTGGTCTTCAGTTGCTTAAGTCTTAAATATCCTAGCTGTTTCCCAAAGTTCAGAACCCCTCACTTCATCTGAACCTTATAGGGCTACTTCTGAGAAGGATTTCTGTGGCCAAGCAAAGCTGAGAATTAAATGCAGTAGGAGAAAAGTAACAATAATTCAGTCCTTGATGTGTGTGTGGTGGGGTTTGTTTTGCTGTTGGCATGCTTTGCCCCACAGTTTTTAATGCTGTTATATTTAATGCTTTTGAGAAGATGCCTTCAAGGGCTTTAACATGACAGCAGAGAAGTGAAATTAACTGCTTTCAGTTGGCTTTCTTGTAGCAGCAATATCGCAATATCTGCTTATTCCAAATCACTGTTTGTACCTGTTGTGTAACAGTAGTGTTTTATTATTATTTAACTGGTGTCTTGTTTCTTTTCAGAGATCATTCACGTTAATAATAGAAGCATGGGATTGGGATAATGATACAAAAGCTGGTGAGTATTTATGTAAAACTTGCAGTTTTCACTTACTCTGTGCTGTATATATACAGATTGTGAGGGGGGAAATGCTATGCAGCTGCAATTAACCATCGCGAAATCGGTCTGAATGCAAGCCTGCTATCTAAGTGAAGGGCGTATAGAAATCCAAGCAGTGAGTATTGGCTTAGGAACTGGAAAAATTATTGCTGATAGGAAAAAGCATGGACAGTGGTAAGTGAAGGTTATAATACAACTCAATAATTAGCTAAAAATGTTTAAAAATCATGGTAGGCGCACCCCTGTCCCCCCTTTTATTAAGGGAAAATTGTGCTGTAGAATTGGACTTTAAATTCTCCTCAGTATGCTCTTAACCGCATTGTGCAATACTTTTCATGATCAGGTCAACAAATAAGCATTCTTGCTCCCTAGAAAGCAACCATGCTCGATATTTTTGATGAAAGTGTTCTACATCACAGTATGATTCCTTCTCCATTTGTTTCTCCACTCAAGTGCTGAAAGTTACCTTGCATTTCTGGTCCATAAATGCTAATGATCAGTATCAGCAGTGCTATTGATCTGAAGGAAAAGCAAGATTATTGTACAAATACTTCAAAATCATAAGAAGGTATTGTTTGCCATGTTGCTAAAATAGGTTTCCAGCTTGAATCTCCTTTTTGTAATGGTTTACAAACCTGTCATAAAATAATCAATGCTTTTGGCTAAAAGTGCTAAGTGAATTTCAGATTTTCATTGTGGTTAATGATAACTTTTAATCTTGGCTGGGATCAATATAGTGGAAGATTAGTGTTTGGGCATTAAAATAGCAAAGTTTTATGTCCCAAATCACCATCAGTTTGTAATTATAGGTTCTGTTCTCTGCTGCTTCACTGACCATCCTTATCAAGATGCATCAAGCATAAAAAATTGCCAAAGCTCAATTAATATTAAGGCTATGTTAGAATTCCAAGGTCCTTTTCCTTGAAGATTGGGATCAGTCCCTCTTGCATTTTCCTGACATTTTCTTAATGTAGAGATTTTCCTAACATGCTCTGTCTCCAATGGTAGACAAAGTAATGATGAGTTTGTAGTTTGTTCCTTTCTCTCCCTCTGTTAGAATTGAGATTCATTTGTTGTTTAACAGCTCCTTCAGCCTTTTCCTGATAGACATGTCTTCTTTAGATCTCTGGTAATTCATGTTGCTGCAATCCTTCAGTTGGTCCACAGCCTCCTTGAATGGCACTTCCCAAAGCTGGACATGCTATTCAAAATGAGATTTTGCATGCTGAGCAGAGTAAGCCTGAATCTTGAATAAGTTTAGATATCCTACATAGCAACAGGTCAACTCATGAGTTGGTGTAGAAGGGGTGAACATGAAGAGCCTATCCTGCAAAACAAATCTGTATGCATTAAAGTGCTGAATTTTGTTATTAATAAGCTGCTTAATAAAAACTGGTCTTGTTAAATTGCTGTGTTTAGGTATTAATCTGCAGAATCCTTTTGCAAACCTGTCTCTTTAAAATCCCGGTTTCTTTTTAAATATGCTTGATAAGGGGACGCTTGAGGCTTGCATTAAGTCTTTCTTATGCTTTTTAGTTTTTTAGCATGTTCTGACAAATCTGTTTACTTGCATTGATGCCTTTTTTTTTCCTGAATTTCAGGCCAATGGGATATATAGCATCTTCTGGAGGCCCCGTGGGCTGTCTTCTTAATTTAACAGTTTCCATGAACTACAGTCTATATAAGTGTCAGATTACAGTTTAGCTCTCATGAAAAACTGCTAATGGAAGGTGAACTTCCCTTTTCTGTAGGCTGCCAGAGAGGTGCTGATAACTTGTGCTGCATCTGAAACCTAGAGGGCTTGTGTGAATTTAGGAAGGCTTTCTTGGCCTGCAATTTGGCAGAAGACTTGCTAAATGCTTGTCTTGCTTAAGTGTTTCTGTAGACTGTTTACCAGTTCCATGATAGAGACGTATTGCTTTGCCATGCTGCAATTTAGACTTGCATATTAGATTCCTAGGAAGAATTCCTTAATACTGATGGGGTTTTTTTTTGGGTGGTCTTGGCAGGGAGTCCTCCAGTAGGTTTTACCTTGTGAATCTGTCAAGATGTAAAGGCACTTCCCTTACATTTCTGCAAGGACTACTGAACTGCTAAACAGGGAGAAGAGGAAAGGGAATATGGCAATTTATACATCAAAAAACCCCAGTATCTCTATCCTGGAGGGGTGAAGAGAATACCTGTGGAAAGCTGAACTCCCTGTAACATCTTGAACACTGAGCTGATCTCTGGATCAGGTTACATGTGTCTTCTGTTGCTACTGTAAGAAAGATTAATCAGAGTAATTGCCAGAGTCTGTTTATAAGCTGATTAATGAGTTCCAAAGTCAGGTTTTGCTCTCCTTTAATGGGGCTGAGTAAGGCTAAAAGTTAAATGCAGGTCCTGTGTTCCCACTCAGAGTTTCGAGTATTAAAAGAAAGAAACAAACCAAACAAACCCCCACCACCCCCCCAAAAACCCCAAAAGTAAACAAAACCTGGAAAGAGGGGTTTCCAGTGAACAGCTTGATGGTTTTAGTGCGGTTTGTTCCCTCCATGTCCTAGCATCCTGCATTCTTCCTTGCACCCATTGAAAGCAAAGTGAGGGTGCTCGGAGCGGATCTGTGAGGACGAGTCTGCCAGGGCAGATGTTTCCTCAGTACTTACCTCAGACTACAGACTCTAAGGGGGGTTTTCGGACCCTGATTCCTGAACTACTCCTGCAATTTTTGCCTCCATGCAGCAGGGCTGGCGTGGAGGGAAGTGTGTGGCAGCATAGTGTTACCACTTTGTTTGCTTTGTGAGGGTGGAGGAGGGGGAGAGGAAACTGGCTTAGATACAAAGTCCCTGTAAAGGGCCTGTTCTCTGTCATCTGTCACAGCAGTTCATGCTACTTCCAGGTAAGTCATTTGACTTGGCAAACTTCTGGTTGTATAGCAGAGGTCTTGGCAATACCTAACCCAGCACTGCTGTTATGAAGCAAGCCAGCATCTTCACCTGTGAAGTATCTTTCTGTTTGACTGTATCTCTACTGCAGGATGCAGTGGTTGCCTTCCTCTTTCATGTTAGTCTGTAGGAGACTAATCTGTCCCTACAACTTTTTAAACGGTTCCTTGAAAAAGGCTGAAGACAATGTACTTCCTGAGGAGGGCACCTCCTGTTTCTTTGGGTGTGAAGTTCTTATACTACCGTGTGTGTTTCCTAGCAAACAGCTACCAGCATCACCTTCTGCCGTGAATAGCTTGTTGCGAATGTCTGACCTTTTGCTAAAAGTTGTTGTGTTGGTAAGCAACATTCTTAAGTGTAGTCATGGTTCCTGATTGCACAATTAGTTAAATACTCTTCAGATAAGGATTACTTTTCCAAAAATCAGGTGTTTAATTAAAGAACGTCTTCAGCCATCATCTCCTCTATGAAAACATCTGTGCTCCTATCTACTTTTCTAGAGAGACTTGTAGAAAACTTCTAAGTAGTCAAGAAGCTATATTGCTTCTGAGATGTGTGTTAGGGGGAGGTTAGAGTAGCTTGTGCTGCTTTTTTGACCAGCTTATACCAACAAATTCGGTTATGCAGCTCATTGCCTTTACTGAGGGCTACAAGTAATGTGTGTGAGTTCCTGACATGAATTTTAGTGGTAAACCAGATACAGGGAGCAAACTTGTCTATCAGAACAGTTAAATATGAGGGACTGAATATCTTCAGAAACACTCTGGCATTGTGGGAGAGGAAGGAAGAACCTTGACAAAACACATTCCTCCCTGCGATTACAGATCTCTTTGGAAGATGCACTTTCTATTTTGGATCAGTTTGAAATTTGAAGTAAAGCAGAATTCTCGTATGTAAGAATTTAGTATTAGAAACTAAATGACTTGGAGCTGATTTCCTGATGCCTTTTGTGGCTCAGGTTAAATTATTTGGCTTTCTTATTTAGGCTGTTAATCCCTACTTCTACTGATAGAAGCCAGAGGAAGAACTCTTAAAATCCAGAATACATTCTTTTTCAGAGGAGTATGTGAAGATAAAGTTTGAGTGTTCAAAAAAAACCAAACCCAGCACTATTGGGTTATTTCCCCTCTTCTTGACCTGAGGTATCGAGAGGACTGTTTTGCATAGGTATATTTGCAATAGCTGTAATTCTTGTTCCAGTTGTTTAACTGTATCTGATGAATCTGTATTAGGCTGAAAACGCTTGATAAGATTTTAATTATATAAGCTACTCCTTCACTTTCAGGACCTGTTCTTCAGTCCATCTGACAGACTTTAAGAAAACACTTTTTATATAGCAGTGGCTTTTGCAGCTGTTCTTCATAAGCCTCTGTTGCTTATAGCTGGAAAATAGCTCTAGAATTCATATTTGCTATTTGTTCAAATTCCTTGACCGTCCAATGATTCAGCATTTTTCTTGTATCGTTTTTCATCAAGGTTTTCAAAACAATAGTCATTGGAGAAGAATAAGATTATGAAAGGATGTTGAATCTAATCATGAAGCTTTTAATGGTAACTGGCGGTACGATAAAGATCCTGTTCAGTCAAAAAAAAATGCAGGCAGCCTTTTCTAGCTTGCAGGTTTCATGTCTGCTCTTACTACGTGCTGCTGGATGATACAGGAGTTCACGTATGGGAATCTGAGAGTTAAATAACAGGGATAGACTTCAGTGTGTCTTGTCTCTCCACAAAATGTTACATGCATGCTAGTCCAGGCAAGCATGAATTTTAGCCTGTACGTAGCAATACCACTTTTAATACTAAAGCAGAGAGTTTGAGCTTTTTGTTTGTTTGGTTTTTTTTAGTTCAATATTCCTTAAATTTAAGAGGGAAGACTTTTATGGTAGAAGCCAGCTTGTAAAAAGATGTTAAGATAACAAACTGCATTGCAGAGCCCACTACTACTGTAATTTTCCTTTTCATTTAATGTCGGAGTGACTGAAAATTGTCCCTTGAGTCCTTTTACATGCTGAGGCGGAAGTGCAGCTTTGGTAACAGATGCACAGGGTACCTCTATGCTGTCAGTAACTTCCTAGGTGAGGAACAGTCACTCCTTCAGTATTATTTTCTAAACCGATTAGGTTAATGAGTTCTAGAAAGTAAGTAGGTGGAACACATTTGCTGAAAATTATAGTTCAGTATTGCTGGCTATCAGCTTGGTGTGTTTTATATTATTAATCATCTGAAGTTTAGACTTTTGTGTATCTCACGACCATTATAACCTCTTGCTGTGTGCAAATTTTTAATTCTTAATTTCTTTTAATATGCATTTTAAAGAATTTCTCTTATTTATAGAAAATGGATGTTGAAGCTCTGAGCTGACAATATAGCTATTTCATAAATGGGTATGAAATTCATATGTACAAGTGGAGCTTCTGTTCCTTTTTCTTGTCCTTAAATAGTGCTTGGAGTTCCAGATGCAGCTTGCAGAGTCACCTAGAAAAACTTTTGCAGTAGGATGTTACCAGATTTGAGTAGCGAAAACATTTCAAAACTCTTACTACAGGGGTTGCTCACTGCCTACCTGTACCCTTACTGTGTTTTGCTCCTTATTAATGTTTACTGAAGTAGTTGTATAACTTCATCATACTGACTATAATTGCATCTTATGTCCTAGTGCTGAAGCTTCTATAGCAAGAATAAAATGGATAAAAATACAAAACAGATGTGCAAAAGAATGAAAATACTTTGGCACTTCGTAATCTTACATTCTAGAATGCCCTTGTCCCATGTGACAGCTGATACTTTATGCACCTTTGGTCTCAGTTAATGGTGCCTGGCACTAGCAGTGTTGCTGCTTTCTGTGAGGGCAAGCAGGATGCTTGGAGAGTGTATTGCAACAGCGATCATAATTATTGGTAGTTCCACTGGGGATAAGGATAAGCAGGATACAGAATTGACAATGGTCCCTTGACAATCCTGGTTCACTTGTATATTTCTTAATGTCAGATACTGGCTGGATGAAGTATTCTATGAAATGCTGCTTAAAGAGATTTTGCCGTTAGTGTCAAGAGAATGATAAAATGGAAATAGGCTAGTTTATGTACCTCATGCAAGCCATTTACTATATAGCTTAATAATTTTGCTGCAAATTGAGTATGTGTTTTGCTTTGTTTTTAAAATTAAACTTACACTAGAGAACTTCAATATCTCAGCTACGAGGTTATGCAGATTTTGCAGTTTTATAAGACTAAAAAGGAGGCAAAAAGCCTCAGATCAAGATAAAGCTGCTGGTTGTCAGCGTGTGGGTGTGGTATGTTTGGCTGCCTTGAAAAATTAGCTATTTCCTATGGATTATGTTCCAGGGTTTTTTAATATTTCCTTTGGGACACTTTTTTAAATTGGTCTTCCTGTAATGAACTTTGCAAGGCAAAGGAAAATTCAGTTATACAGTAGATCTTTATCATCTTAACATTTTCTTTACTAGGTTTTCTCTTAACCGGTTGAATACTTTTGATTTGAACTTGTATGTTCTTGTGTGCTATCAAACTTATTACCTGTTGAATTTACTTTTTTAAAAAAGGTGAAGACTTGTTAATAGAACGAGTGGCACATGCTGGCATGATCAACCCAGAAGATCGATGGAAGACACTACAATTTAATGGTCCTGTTGCCCATTTTGAAGTACAAATAAGAGTGAAGTGTGATGAAAACTACTACAGTGCTCTGTGCAATAAGTTTTGTGGCCCTCGAGACGATTTTGTTGGTCACTACACATGTGATCAAAATGGAAACAAAGCTTGCATGGAAGGCTGGATGGGAGAAGAATGTAAACAAGGTAGTATTGTTTGCTTCATTTCTGATTAGCTCTGATCTACATATAATAGATATAAACTGCAGTAGGTATTTCTGTAGTTGTGGTGCTGTAGCATATTAATTTTAACACATACAGGCTTTGTCCTTTGAATTCAGATCTTTGTCAAAGCATAATTATAACTTCATCTTGTTAGTTCCTTTTGAAATAAATTTGGAAAGTGGTGGTGGTCAAACAAGGTAGAAAAAAATACTCTCTGTGAAGAGTGGAGCCAAGGGTAGGATACAGTGTTGCTTGTGGCTTATGGGGGTGACACCACAAATTCAGGATTCAAAATAGTGAAACGTCTTTTTACTAATTGTCTTTACTCAGTGGTAGTGTTTCTTCAAAGCAAAATGATGTATTACATCTGTTAATGTAAGATTTTATTGAACAGTGGTGGTATCAGTAATCTTGTAAAAATGCCCTGGTAACACTGTTTTTGCAAATGAAAAAGTTTTAAGTTTAATGTATGCAAAGCTGAAAGCTTTTTGATAGCTCATAATGTGAGCAGAAATTCAAGCGTAGTCATCCTTTTTAATGTACCACTCAATCAAGTCTCTGTGTTTTGCCTTCAGTCTCAGTGAGTAATTAGTACTAAAATTACTTGACATACTCTTCTTTCTGTTGAGGGCTTCTTGTTTTCATTTTCTGTTCCTTTTCAGTAAAAAGCCTGTTAATGACAGGGGAGACATTTTTTTAGGGCTTACTCAAGGTCATGTGCATGTTTTGAAGCTTGGGATTTCCAGTTTAAAAACAAAAAAAACCCCAAAAACAACAACAAAAAAACCACCCTGTATTTGATAAATGTTTCAGTGCTGATACTCTTGCTGCAATCCTATTTGGTAGCAACCTTTTCAAGGAGTGAAGTTATTTTTCATGAACAGTTGTAGTGGGGTGGTGTGTTGTGAAATAGGTAGCTGGAAGCAACAACTGTTGGAACGTGGCAAACGACAGCCTGCTTTGCACAAGCAGCGAACAGGCTAAATCAGAGGAGCCCTAGCTGAAGAGTTCCTCGCTGCTGCTGTGCTAACCGACACCTGGCTGCCCAGACTGATGCCTAAACCTTTTTCTCTTTACAGCTGTATGTAAACAAGGATGTAATTTGCTCCATGGGGGTTGCAGTGTACCTGGGGAATGCAAGTAAGTCTGCATGCTTGAGAATCTTTTTGAGTACTGATCTTTCTAGTATTTTCCATGTATGCTGCTACTCTTAAAAAGTCTACTTTAAAATGGTAAAAAAATCTATACAAAAACATGGATTGAAGTAGATTTCGCATGTGTAAGAACTGCGTATACTTCATACTGGTTTTCAATCCTATTCTATTTTTGCACCTATAGGACTGAACAGATTTGCTTCATGTAATCCAAAATTATGCCTTTATCAAATGACAATAATCTTTTTTTCCTTCCCCAGCCCCCTGCTCCCCC
>JMFS01013383.1:0-11992 GCA_000699545.1 Podiceps cristatus | reverse complement strand
TCCGCCCGGGGAAGCGGGTCCCTTCGGCTCCCTCGCAACTGCGCAGCCTCTTCCTTCCGCCCTCCCCCGTGTGGAAGCGTCTACACTTGGCTTCCACCAGAACTTGGGGGTTTTCCTCTGCCCGTCCCGGGGCAATCTGCAATAAGTCCATCTGCAGTATGAAATACACAGCCACAATCAACTACAAATCAATCTACAATAAACGTGACCTTCCCTTCCCTGGGGAATGCTGTGTTTGTCACCTGAAACAGTTGTATTTCCTGCTGTATTCTCGGACAGAAAATAAAAGGGAACGAGGCGCTGAGAGAATTAAAATCTCCAGAATTTGGAGAAGATTTTAACGCTGCTTTCCCAGAACTCGGCGGCAGGGTTAGGGGCAGAACCGAGATCAAAAAGACTATAGCTACCAGAGGGAAACCTGGCAGCACTGTCTCTAGGTTGGTTCTCATGCAGCTAGCCCTGTTAAACCGGGAAATCGGTAAACCTTACATTCACATCTCTGTAATTTCTTGTAACAGCTCGATTCGGCATCTTAAAAAGAGCCACAAAACTGATTAAACTTTGGGGTTGATAGAAGAATGTATCTTTATAACAAACTTATTTTTCATTCTGTGTTTCCATGTGGACGGGTCTGGCTGCCACTGTCACCTGTAAAGCCACTTTCAGATTCATGTCACAGATATTTAGAGGTGACCAGTATTTTTGCGTTTGCAGGCTAAATATTAGCGTTACATCCCTTGTCATCTCTCTGAATGCTCGACCTGGTCTCTGTGGCATCCCAGGAGAGCAGGAGTCGTCAGAACCTGTAAGACGACCGATGCTATTGTGCAGTACATCAGCAGCGGAGTGCAGGGGGTTTTGCGGTTTTTGGCCGTTACCTCCTCACGCTTGGCAGCTGCTGGTCTGAGCCCCGTCCCCTGGCCACGTCTTCCTGCTGCCCTGGCTTGATCCCTCATTTCTGGACTGTGTTGTAACACATCCAGCCCTGGAAATAAGTATCAGAATGTGGCCGTGTCACAATCCACGCGATACAGCGGATGGTTCTGGGGGATTCCAGCACTGCTAGGAGCTTCATGTTCTTCGTTTCCATGCATAAATGTTTCCTGGTGAAGAAACAAACCATGCAGCTTGTCACGTGAGCAAAACAGAAGCACCAGTTTCTTTCTGGCCAAAGCTGAGGAAAAAAAAAACCAACCTGTAAAAGCTTTATCTAAACTAAAACATCTGATTTGCATTGGCAAGGCTGGTTGCTCATACTTCCCTCTGTGGTTTCTGAGCGGAGCTGGATAAAGGGCAGTTTGAGCTGAACGCAGCGGATGATTCTTATCTCTCACGTCAAGGTGCAGCTTCCGGAAACCGTAAATCTCGGTGTGCAAACCAACTTGGTTTGAAAGGAAGGCACTAGGCAGGCTGCACCTCTGGGTCACGAACCTCCTTCCCAGGTTTTTAAATTCCTGCATGCCCACTAGCAAAAGAGCAGGTTCCCGGTTTTAATGGAGATTCGTTTTTCTCTGCCAAAGGTTGGATGGTACAACGCTGTTCTCCAGCCAGCCTTTCATCTCCCCTACCCAGATGACACGCTGGCCTTCGTGGTCCTCAGCACGCCTTCAATGTTTGACAAAGCCCTTAAACCTTTTGTGAACAAAGAACGGTTAAAAATAATAAGGGATCCTGTGGATCAGTGTGTTTCTCATCATTTATCCCGTGTGAAGGAGGTAAGAACCTGAAATACCAATTCCTTTCACTATTGTGGCGTATAACCGGGTGGGCTGAGCAGAAGACGAAGCCTGCCAGGCTCCTGCCCTTGCTCTTAAGAAGGGTAAAGCATTATTCATGATGGTACGAGCAGCAACGGGCTGTTGACCTGCTTTACTTGCACAGTCTGTCTCTTTGCCATTACAACCTGTAGTATGTGGAGCACCTTCCAGTTGTAGTTTGAAAATCCAAGGCCCTAAGTGTGCCGATAGATTTGAGTGGAAGGATGTGGAAACCTGGAGGCTTCACGTGTGCCGCTAGCGGCCCCTTCCAACCCAAAACATTCTATGATTCTATGAAACATTCTATGATTCTATGCCTGATTTGCTAGCATCCAGTGCTCTGCAGTGGCGAATCTCCTTCCATGAGTCTGGGCTGATGTTTTTTCATTTTCCCAGAAATTCCCCAACCAGAAGGTGGATGTCATCTTTGATTATGAGATCCTGCCAAGCCGCAAGCCCAAGTTCTTGGCGCAGACAGCTGCCCATGTTGCTGGAGCAGCATATTACTACCAAAGGAAGGATGTAAAGCTTGATCCTTGGGGGAAAAAGGTGAGGCAAAAACGCGATCTCGGAAGAATCACCAGATTGCAATCACTGAATTGTACAACTATTGTTTACTCACTAGTTCTTTCTGCAGGAAAATACAAAGTCCAGATTATATATAGCTGCATAACGTGTTTCAGACAGGAATTGGAAGCTTCCAAGAGTCGTCAGGGTGATAGGGAGATGCACACACAGAGACTATCTTGAACTATTAAACCTACTTAGACAGGAGAATAGATTTCAGTGTAAAAGAAGTCCTGTTGCTTGGATCATTATAAATAGGAAAAAAAATGCACTGTGGTTACTTTCTGTATTATATTTTCAAAAAAGGGACCTCTCCCCAGATTACAGGGTCATGTGTGTGGACACGGGAAAACGGGAATGAAACGTGGTGCTTTGAGCCATGTGTTCAGGAGAGAGCTTTCCTTCCCTCTCCGTACAGCACTCCAACAGGAGTGAGGAGCTGCATCAAAGCTTGATGCTTTCATCCTAACCATTACCAGAGACAAAGCGAGACACCCTAGATCCTTCTTTTTCTCTTCCAGAAGATCTATGGCGTATGTATCCATCCCAAGTATGGTGGTTGGTTTGCTATCCGGGGTCTCCTCCTGTTCCGAGATATTCAGGTACCGTTCCTGCAACAGCCTGCCCCTGTTGACTGTGTGAGCACAGAAGAAAAAAGAATTGAGTTGCTGGAGCAATTCAATTTCCACTGGCAGGATGGCCGCTACAGGGACATAATTGAAGTGAAGGAAAGGTACTCAGAAGAGCAAAAAGCCTACTTTGCCACTCCTCCGGCGGAGAGATTCAGACTGTTAGGGCTGACAGAAGCCCAGAGAAGCACATTTCACTGAGTAACAATGGGTCCCGGAGGGGCAGAGGGCAAGGAAACTGTAACTCAGCACCTTCTTTTCCACGGTGCTGAGGGCGCCGTGCTGAGACCGATAGCAAATCCCAGCAGTGCGTGCAGCGTCTCAATCTGAACATCAGCCTCTCAGAGTCAGAGGGAGCACTGCACCGTAGCCCCTGCAGTCTGGAGGAAGGTGGGAGCAGTCCGTGCTGTGCTGTTGCTGATTTGCTCCGTCTTTCTGGAAGTCTGGTAAGATGCTGATTAGCCTTTGGTCAGGAAAAGCTCAGACACCCTGACAACTGGAAAACCCACGCTGCTCATTAGAGAAGTCATTTTTGTTCTCAAGAATTTTCTTTCCAAATGTTTTGGTTTTATTCTGTGTTAAGAGTAGAAAAGTTAATTTTTCAGTCATTTTACTCTGACATTTTTTTCATCTGAACTCAGAGCAGATGCTTTTTCAGATGTATCCAGCATTTTATTGCCCTGTGTCATAACTCTCTCTAGGGAATAAACGCTCAGTCTTTTCAGTCTTGCCTTCCTTGGAGAGAAAATTTGTCCCATGTTCCTTCACTTGCGGTGAAGCTGGCTTAATTTAATCAAAAAATGTTTTAATGGCTCCTTAACCTCCAGAAGAGAAATCCCCAGAGCCTGTTTCATTGAGTAGCGTGAACACTGAGTAGGTCCAGTACGTGGAGCAGCAGCGAGTAAAGCATAGCAAAGAGCGGCCGCCTCCTTCAGCGTAGTGACAACGGGGCAGTGCAAAGGTCACGGCTCGAGTCTGCGGTTTCCTCCTCACCCAGGGACAGTTTCTCAGAACAAGGTGACGGCTTTGGGTCAGTTTTAAGCACTTACCTGTTGTGTAGAGCAGCTGACTAAAATCTTTTGAAAGATGCTGAATAAGTCTATGTGAGTGGAGTTTTAACTCATATTAAGATAACTGAAAAAAGCAATTGTCACGACCTTTTTCTAAGGTAGATGAAGTTTGAATTTAAAATATTTTTCAGTCCCACACCAGCACACACTGCAGTTCTACTACCATAGGTTCTGTTGTACTTTCCATATGGGGGAGATTGTAAACCTGCACTATGTAAAAACCATTGCATGAAGCACTGTCGTATGCAGCCAACCAAGCAGATTAAAAGAGGAAATATACTCATGGCATTCACATTACTTATATTGCTGGATAAAACATAACTTTTTTTTTTTTTTTAGATTACTTGTTTTAGATGACTTTGTCCTTTTAGATTTATTCAGAGGTTACAATGGCACCAGGAATCAGGAATTAATTTATTATAGAACACTTTGAGGCTCAGGCCTCGTTAAAATAATACATGATAATAAAATAATATTTTGTGGGAGTTTTGTTACTTGACTGCACTGCAATGCTGCAAATCACTAAGCACTTTTCCCTTTTCCTTGATATCAACATGAAGATGCAAATATACTCACTTTGCAGAACTGAGTCCTTTCATTTCATTTTATGTCCTGATTCTTCATACCTTTTGGAGACCCAAACTCTAAGCTTGCCCTCACAGTAAGTTACTGCTTGATATATTTTTTCATAGTCTATATACTAGCTAAGCATCATTGGAAATCAGCATAGCAAGTTTGTTTTCTTGTGAGCAGAGGAGCGAACATGTGATCGCTGGGTTTGTTCAGTGTATTTGCTGTTACAAAAGAGTCTTTGTTGCTTTCCACGCTTTGTTCACCACATCTGTCTAAGGCAGATACCTTGACTTACTGTGTGATAGTGGTCCTTTGATTGTTAATTTAAGTGAAATAATGAAATTTGTTTAAATTCTGTTCTTTTGTTATTGAATAACTTCTGGCTGAAATGTTGGTTGACCTTCCAGAACTTTCCAACTGAACTGTAACTTAACAGGGACTTAAGTTAATGGTTCATATTAGTAACATATACAAAACACTGATTCTCTTAGAAAGCTAAGTACAGAATGGAAACAGATTTATCTTTTTGCATTACAGTTTAAAATATTTTGCTAATTTGGGGGTGATTTCTTATATTTTGTCATAGTTCATTTATTAAACAAATTACCGTAGCAATTTCATTTCAATCATTGTAATTTATTTCTCTTCACATGGTATTTTGATTAATAAAATATACAAAACTGTAAGTAACCCTCAGTACTGAGTATTTTTATTTACGCAATGCAGTGATTAACTCGTGAAGAGCTAAGTATGTTAAAAGTGAGAATTGATCTCTGTGTTTTTAACATACTGAAAAAGGTGAGCTACCTAAGACACACAACACCCAATAAGTGAAAACAGAAGAAAAAGTTATTGAAGTAGTAGTTAGTAAACTTATTATGGCAGGCTCATCTGGGATATCAAAAAATAAAACATACAGCACATTATGAATAAGGCTAATAAATGTTTATCTTACTGTGTCATTTCAGCAAAATCATTTAACAGCAAGGGTATGACAATGCCCTTTTATTTTTTCCTCTGGTCTTGCAGTAACAATTCAAGGTGTCCAGCAAATACGTAACTGGTATTTCAGGGATTTTCACTCAGTAACTTAAAATCAATGCCTGTAAGAACTGGAATTCTTACTTGTTAAAACATATTAGTGAATACCGAGTCACAGTAAGGGAAAATCTGTGTTCTTTGTGCTTCTGGCTATATAGTTATGTCAGGCGGAAGGGAGTACCAATATTTAATAACATAACCATTCCTACTACAGTCACTTTGGAGTGAGTTGGATTGATTCTCGGTGGCTTTCTCTTAGCCAGGTCACTGATCCACAGCTGCAGCCAGTAATCCCCATTCCTTGCTAGATGGAGTATAATGGTCTTTGTCTTATAAAATTTAAGTTTGCGAACCTGTTTGACTTATCTCTTGGGACAAGACTAGACATGGTGAGGAACGGATCATTCTTGGATGCCGAAGCATTGTGAAGACATTCTTATTTTCGGTATTTGCAAATGTCAAACAAGTAATTGCAAATACTTACATAGATTTACTAGATCAAGTATCACATTTTACATTTATAGACAAGTTTTACCCTAAATCCCATTTTTAAAACATTTATTAAAGTACCTTTTTTCCTCAACCAGTAGGGTGAGTATTCGAGAGCTGAAGGTAAAAACAAATTTAAAAGCTACTCGAATTCAGTTTTAGCAACAAGATATTCAATCTATTTCAAGCTAATAAAATATTCTATGGATAATTACAAATTTGTAATGTTTTCATGCACATATTCATCTTCAGTTAAAATTTCCTTTCACTTCACAAACCTTAAAATAACTGAGATTAAGATTAAAAACGTGACAGAAAATACTGATTAAATGCAAAGCACCCTCTAATCTGGCAACAAGCAGCCATTAGGATTATTGCTTAGGGAAAACCTTTCTTTTTTTTTTTTTCTTTTTTTTTTTTGTACCAGATGAATCAGTTACATCTCAGCAGTACAAGAACAAGCACTAAAGTTTGTTTGGGATATGAAGTAAAGTTTGTCAAACTTAATTCATGATAATTGTCCTATTTCCTTCTCTTATAAAAAAGATGGCTTATAGCAGTCCAGTCTTCCTCTAAACTATGGAAGACTAAAGATGGTTTGCTGTATAGATCAGCACTGGAGCATCAGCCAAAAACAGAGTAGAGGGAGCAGAGCACTCTTCTGGGGTTTTTTGTGGTTTGTTTTGGTTTTGTTGTTGTTGTTTGAGTTTGCTTGTTTGTATTTTGGGGGTTGAGTTTGGGTTTGGTTTTTTTTGTTTGTTTGTTTTTGTTTGTTTTTTTCATAGGGCTACATTGCCCTCCTGTGGGTCAGAAGCATAACTTTACACATTCACTATAGTATACATGGTCTTTTAGACATTTGTCACCAAAGTTATTGGTGATGTAGCTACTATTTAACATGGGTTCAGTTACTGAAAATGCACAGTAACTAAAAAAAAAAAAAAGAAAAATCTGAGTAAAGGCTTCCATGTACCTGAAAAAAAAAAAGTGACTACTGATAAGCGCCACTGTAGTTATCAACACTCTTTGTTCAGCCTCATGCAAAAAGCACATTTAAAAAGCCATCTTTGAATACCTGATTGAAGCAACAACAGTTCCAAAGTTCTTCCTTTAAGGGGGAGTGGGTTTTGCTGTCTACTGCAGCAGAGAGCCACCTGTACCTGTGCAACCTTAACTTTCACAATTTCACCTACCAAAATGGACAAATATATTCATGAGACTTTTGCTATTAAGTTGGCTTCCTGTCATCTCATATAGCCTGTGAGAGCTCATCCATCATGTTTGCTTTGGTAAGCGAACAGAGCACTTCCCTTCTAGGTTTTCAAAGAGGAAACAGAAAGAAACAAGGAACACAAATGTGCTTTGCTTTTTACTTCATGACTGAAAACCAGATAGATGTTCACAATACTTAGAAAACCAGCACTTTAGGCTAAATAACCTTGTGGATTTTTTTCCAATAACTGAAATATAATAATGGGAAATATGGTGAAAAACAATTCATTATCACAGAATGAGCAATAAGATATTTTAGTGGAACGTTTATAATCTCCCCAGTAATACACTATAATCTTCAAAATGTGATTGTGTATATATATAAAAGTATTAGAAATGGCTACTTCCTGAAAAAATACATAACAACCAGTCATTAATATTATATCTGTAGTACATTTCTCATTATTTTTATTGCTGTTTGTACATAATTCAGTGAGCAAATGATTTTATTTTTAATAAATACCTGCATATGTTTTATTTTCCCAAAATGCTTCCTAAAGGAAATTTTGAAAGATTTTTTTTTTTTTTTCTTTATGTCTTCAAAGTTTCTGGAAATCATACACCTTTACACTAAGTTGCCCTGGGTATTTTTCCCCTTTTAAAACGAAGTAAGGGATAGGAGAATTCCAGTAAGTAAATTAAAGGAAGAAGTGGGGGGAATTTCTATGTTGAAAAATACCCTACAGAATCTGAAATTTATGCAGAATCATTATTTTTTCTATAAATGCATAAAACCTCTTACTGCTTTTACAGGAATTAGCTAGTTTTAGGTTTTAATTTCATGTTATAACCTTTTTCCCAGTATTGTTCTGACTAGCCTTCCTGAATCATTCACTGCTGCTTCAATCTTTTTTATATTTTGGACGAAGAGCCTGTTAAAAAAAACTACAGCAATAAAAATTAAAAAGAAATTTGCCTTATTTTTGTGAAAAGTGAATTTGATTAAATACATTAATTTTAAACTACATTAAGTTGTATTAATTTTATTTTAAAGATTTTTTCTCTCTTGACAAAGGATCTTAATGCAATTTGTCAGTGTAGATACTTCAAAAATATGTTGCTATAGAACTTGGAACATAAACTTACTGGGCTCACAGTTTCAGAGCACAGTGCAGTCTTAAAGACTTCTTATATATTCATATAGATATGGTCAAACAGTATCTTGCACAGAAACATTCTAAATTCAGATGTATGTATATAGTATGTACAATGATTTAAGTTTCAGGTGAAAGAGACAAGTTTCACATTAAAGTCCAAACCTATCATCACTAGGTGCGGTGAGAAGAGCTTACCAGAGGCACATTGTTGGGCAGGAACCCTGCAAACAATTCACAGCGTGATGGCAACCTGTTCTCCTGCAGCCACAGAAGTGTATGCAGCATAGATTAATTGATTACGCAGAGTCATTCAAGTCGCGCAGGCTTTGGCCTGTCAAGCCATTCTGTAATATCATACTCCCATATTCTGTGAGGTACTTAAACTGTACCATTGTTCCAGGTGAAGACACTGACTAGTGACCTGATGTAAACACAGTTGTGTGGACATCAGTTCTGACTGTACATAAAAGGCAAATTTATCTGTTTTTTCTCTTCTACTATTAAAAATAGAAGGTAATACATTAATGATCAAAAAGATACCTGCTATTTGATTTCCTCGTTTAGTGTTTTTTGTATGTGCCATTAATTTTTATCAAAAAAACCCCAAACAAACCAGACAGTGACAGCTCTAACACACCTTCTGAACTGATGCACAAATGTGCCGCGTTCCTACTAGTACACTCTGGATAGAGCCAGCTACCCTATGGCTTCACACCACTCTGCACTAACCTCACGTCTCCCTTTGCAAAGTCGAACCATGATGTTGCTGTTTGAAGTCCTCTAGCTGTCTAGCAAGATACTTCAGAATATGTATTTACACAGATTGTCATTTAATACTGAACATCAGACCCACAGAAAATTTCACAGAGGATATATATTTTTCAAGCTATTAATATGATAAACCCCATTATTTTAACATAATCTGTACATGACTGTTGTTTTGATGTATAATATTACTAAAAAAGTACAGTCATGGGGCTTTTGTAAACATGCTTTCCTAACCAAAGTGCACCATTTTGTAATACCTGAGAGATGTAAACTATTTGCTTTTGTGCTTTGAACTGTATTGATTTGTTGGGCAATCCAATAAAAGGCCTGATAAAACGGCTGGAGGATTTGTTAAGAAAATAGCACTTTTTACATTTAGTAACTTTTTAGAGTATTTTTCAAAACCAGTGAGATACTAATTTTGTAACAAAGTACTAATTATTTAAACATTACTAAGCATTTTTTTCTTATCAACATCTAAAAATAAATATGCAATTGTTAATTTTGAAATAACATACTCATAGAAGATGTACAAAACCTAGTAAAGGTTAGGTTCTGTATGTCAAATAGCAAAAATTACATTCCATGTATTCTATGACAAACATTTAATGTATAGAATTTAAGTCTGATGCACTGTTTTGTATTACACACAGACACAAAAAAAAAAATCCTGTTGGTGCTCTTGCACAAATGGTATTCTCTTTGAAAGCTTACAGATACCCATCACAAAAATAAGGGAGTAAATACTCTTGATTTTAAATAATATATGAAGAACACAATGTGTAGAAGATCAATTTCCTTCCACTTTTACTCAGTCTTCAATAAGATCAGACAAATCAGTACCCAAAGCCATTGTCTGTAAAACTGCAGTGAACGGGACCTTTGCCATTTATTTGAGGGCAGGATCACACCACCTCAGAGGTCCTGTCACAGCTACTTCACCACAGCTGTTAAAAGCTCAAAGACTGACAAAAGTTTGCTCTTGGTAACTACTGTTGCATAAATTTTTGAAATAATATTTAATTGCATACAGTTTTAACAATTTTACAGATCTCACCAGATAAAATCCCATATATATTTATATAATTACTTCTACTATAGCAGCTTAACAGTGTAACCACCTGCTGCTGTGTCCTTCAGCCCTCAAAAACAAGAACATAAATATATTAAAATATAGCATATTTCATTATCATATTGTCAGTAAACGACTGCTACACTTGTTTCCATTGACACTCTGCTTTTGAGAGGAATGTGGTATCATAAATTTCTGTAAAAATCTGTAAGATACATATAGGTATTTAAACCAACACAAAAGAGATTATTTTAAGACTGAAACTTCACGTGCTTCAGATGTGTTCTTTTGCAAAGCAGCAAGCTGTTTATATAAAAACCCCCAGTAATCATAACAATCAGCTACGAAGACAAATGGAAAACAGACACAGCAAGATGTATTTCAGTTTCCCTTCATCTGACTAAGAGACTCCAAATAAATTAATGAATACAAGGTTATTTTTACAATAAGCACCCAAACTAGAAAAAATCATTCACACATAAAACAAACATACACACACTCATGATTCTTTCCTTTTTTAAATAGTATCGGCTGTATGCATCTTCAGGGAAAATCCCACTAAGCAGTACACACTACTGCAACAGCTATCCATCTTGTCACCAAAACTAAGAGTTGCTGATGTGTTTTTACCTCACTGGGAAATACGGCACCCATTGATCACGAAAGCAAAACCAGATCATAGCTGTAATGAAAATACAATATGCATCTTGGTACATGAAAAAAAATGTTTCTCAGTAAATTATTATAGTTATTTGAATGTCATAAAAATTACACCAGTCTAAGATGTCACATACTAGGAGCATGGTGTAAGCTGCAAAACACTGGAAAAGCCAAGCTGCTTCTGAGTAAATAATGAGTTTAAGCAATGAAATAAACCCAGACTCTTATCGACTTGAAGAAGTTTTGTGTGTTACA
Source organism: Podiceps cristatus (assembly GCA_000699545.1). Classification (NCBI taxonomy): domain Eukaryota; kingdom Metazoa; phylum Chordata; class Aves; order Podicipediformes; family Podicipedidae; genus Podiceps; species Podiceps cristatus. Next base: position 742 of record JMFS01013383.1, on the reverse strand, counting down.
CATTTTGTGCGTTATACTCTTGTTAAAGTTAAAATAACAGCATGGCAAATGTTCCCACAAACGCCTGACATGGCTGAAGAATTTAAAAAAAAAAAAAAAAAATGTTTAATTGCATTAATACCCACAGCCAATCGTTTGGTGCAAACATATAATACAGTTCCTAGCCCACAAGTATTTTGTTTCTTGGCTGTTTCAAATTTCCACTTTTTCATCATTCACCATTGACCATGTTTAAATACATACTGTTGGTAGTGTCTCAGTGTGCCAACTCCAAGCAGACAGCAGAAGACCGATTAACTGTTTTTCTGTCATAGTTCTGGTTTTTGTTTTTGTGGTTTGTTTTTTTTTTTTAATTAATAGCTACTTAAGCAACTATCAAGATTAATCACTTTTCAAAATAGGAAAATAAACACATGAATACAACTTGCTATTGGGACGTTTAAAAGATGGAAAGTATTAAAAATACGTCGTTGGACAGTATTAGGTATCACTAAAAGCGGAAGTGAACGTAACTGTGTTAGCAGTGAGGGTAACGTCAACAGCTAACAAGAACGTTCCTGTCACAACTCGAGTTTCTGCAGGACCAGCGCACAAAGGATACGATGTATCAAACGAAATATGTTACATCTGAGGAGCTGATTAAATAATTTAAGATAGCAGGCACTTTCACGAGGCATTCCTACACACAGCTCTCCCATCAGGGCAACTCAGCTGCTCTCCCCGCAGCAGCCGCGACGCGCGG